>CM034151.1:484694333-484948280 GCA_019776745.2 Taxus chinensis
CTTGTTTTTTCTCTGCATGTATTTTTAACTATTTGGGTTATCAATGGCCACTGCTATGATAAGAATGGATTCCTTTGTTGATTTGGTGATTGTTCTTGTCTAGTATTTGAGAATACCCGCAAGAGTTTGCTTGAAAGGATTCTTTCTGTACACAGATGAATTGGAAAGAAACTTGAGGAGATTCTTTGTAAATTTTTATAGGCATGAAAATGTTTTTCCTCACCATATTTAATATTTATAGCATTAAGACAATTGTATGTTATATACACCCTTTAAATAATTATTTGGGTGATTTGAATGCTAGAATTTAAAGGGTATTTTTGGGTGTTAACTTAAGATTAACCTGATAATTTTTTTCTCAATTTATGTCAATGAAACTAATTATATATGTGTTTTTGGGCAGGTTTGTGTGAGAACCAATTTGGGATGACTTAATAGTTTTACCCCACGAGTGGGTGGTGGTTTATTATTGATTGCATTCATTCATGGTTGATTGTTTTCTTGATTTAGTTTGATCTTTAACTCATAACAAGTTCAATTTTATAAATGTGGATGTTACATAATGGTGTTTGAAGTTATTTTTGTAAATCCCATTATGGGTTCAGATGGATTTATGGGAGTTATTGATCTTGGTGTGGTCTTATTGTCTTGAACGACTTTTTCCAAGTCATGAGGAAAAAGTCGTTTGATTTTATTGTATTCTAATAAAACCTAGTTCGATTTGGGCTCACACATGAATATTTATGTTTTTTTGGGAGAAATACAATCACCATGTTCAATGATAAACCTATGGTCTTCTGGTATAGGTCTCTGTGAATATCTTAGGGCCGAATGACCTTTACTATACTGAAAAAGAATATATTATTCTTTGATAAAATACCCATTCGAGTATATGTTTATTTCTTTACAATATTCTATTTTAGGTTCTTGGGTTTTACCTAGCATACTTCTCACTGTTATACTCCAATTTATATTACCTATAGATAAGCCTAATCTTGACGGGAGAAGAGATATGTAACTTGGGAGACTACTTGAATTTGTTACCAGTTTAACTTTGTTTCCTATAAACATATAACCGACCACTGTATGAGTGTAGGTGGGATTGGTTAGAATTATGAGGCCTCCTAGTTGACTTGATTGTTAATTTGAATCACTTAGCATTCCAATATAGTCATTGTGACTATATGATTTTGAAATATATATAGATGGTTTGTGGTTCAGTTCATTTAAGGAAAATTTTAAAACATTAAGGTAATTCTCCTTGATATTAATGGAAAAATTATAATGTTATTCCACGAGGTCCTTGACTATTCCTCTCCTTAACTGATAATAATATTATTTAATATTATACAATGAATGTATAATGAACTGTATAGATTCTTTTCATAATAACTATGTGGAATTATGTTAGTGGAACGTTCCTTTTGACTGCGTCAATAAAATCATTATATTAAATGATTGGGGATTAGTTAGTAAATTTATACATTATTAGATTTACTAGATGTGTAATGGAAATACATTTTAGGTAGAAATGGTAAGGGGCCCATCTTGTGATCATTTTGTGAACCAATGAATTATGTGTAGGTTCGGTTTTGAATTTTTTATTGGTTATTCATTTGATCATGCATTTGTTAAGGTATTATACCTTACTATCTTCTTATGAAAGAAACATTAAATTGGTATGAGATACTAACTCATTTTTTTGTCTAAGTCTTGATTATTATATCTATGATTATATCATTGATTGAAGAAAGGTCATATTGATATTTTAGTGTTATAAATAGTAAAGATAATGTGGATGATATTTTCATGTTAGTTCTTTTGAACCGATCATTTTTAACATTTTTTACTGATGGCATAATATAAGTTTTTACTGACATATGGTTTAAAAGGGCTATGTTTATTCAATATGTTGATTTTGGTTGTAATTTGTATTCATTACATGTCCTTTTTGTAAAATTGAGCTTATACTTCGCTGATTTAATTGGATGAAAGGAATTAAGCCTTAAATAATCATTATATTGTTTTGGAAAAGGAATATTAATTTGTATTTAATATTGGTTGTAAATATATAAAGAGATTCAAAGTTGATCAAATAGATTATTGTTGTACTTATTGAAAACAAAATTGTATGATTTATGTTTGGTATTAATTATTCTGATTTAAGGATTTTGAAATTTAATAATACTAATTAAGGGTCAATTATGAATTAGTTATATTTGTATATTTCAGCATTAATTAGATATGTTGAATTAAGACTTCATAAAAGTTAATAAGTTATAATTATTATGGATAATGAAAGATAATTATTTAATATGAGTTATACATATGATGTTAATATTTTTATGAGTATTACAACTATTTAATTCATTTAAGATACTCTTTGGATTATTATGACAGTATTGTATATAAATAATTAATTATGGACTACAAATAAATGAAGTAAACTATCTTAAATTTCATTAAGACACATAATTGATGAAATTAAATAACATGTGAATGAATGCGATCTATTAAAAATAATAATTTATGGACCTTAGGATATAATTCATATGTGATAATGTGTCACTGCAATATGAATTAATTCTTATCATAAAATTGATTCATTTATAATGAAATAAGTTAAGAATTACGATACTCCTAATACATGGTACTTGATAGGCCAACTTCAGATGGATGTTGTAGAGAAGTGTTCATTAAATGACGTAACTAATTGAATGAATACTTCCATAAAACAAGAATCATAAGTTGTCATTTGAGTTCCACTTATTTCATCTATCGCAATCTATTAAATAAATGAGTTATGATTAAGTTTGCAAAAGATGCTCCTCCTACACAAACAAGTAACCTCAGTACCAAATTATGCTAGCTATGGGGAAGAAATCAGTTGTGTAATAATGAAATTTGTTACGTAAGCACTTTCTATCCCATAGGAAACCTAAGTTGGTAAAAATGCTTCTTCACATGGGTTGAACATAGCTTGAATTTAATTTAACTCAACTAGCTAACTAAATTATGATGAATGAACTAAGTGATGTGGTGATGGGACATGTTTTTGTTGACGTATGTGCCATATAGAAACTAAACATGTAATACATGAGTCTATAAATTTGTTTTAAGTAGTGTAATTTATTACAATGTTAAGTTCACCTACTTCTAACAAAAGTGTAAGATGTCAGATGGGATTTGATTTGCTGAATTCAAGGTAGACACTTAGAAAAAAAACTTGTCAATCAATGCAGAGAAGGGTACTAAATGTATAATATTTATAAAGAATCGAAAGAGTAACCTATGGTGGATCAGTGGATGTAATTGACCCATAGTTTTGCACATAATAATTATTTCAGTAAATTGGGACATATTCTAGTGAATTGAGACTCCAGTATTTCAAGTTTTGGAAGAAATATATCTTCATTTTTGGGTATATTGGATTCCATTTTTGGCTAAAATGGAGTCCATTAGTAGTAATATTGGATTCCATTAGTAGTAATATCGGATTCCAATAATTTCATTATTAGACTTATTCGAGTTCCAATTTCTCTATTAACACTTATTTCACTAAATTGGGACTTAGTCCAGTCCCAGCAGCTAAAAAATATACTCAATATCGGAATCTAATATTGTTACTTTTTTTTTTTCCAAAATGTCAAATATTAGAATTATCGGCACTCCAAAATCACACATATCAGATTCCAAAATCTAACATATTGGATTCCAAAATTAAATATATTGGAATCCAAAATCACATATATTGAAATCCAAAATCACCTATATTGGAATTATATGTACTTCAAAGTCCCTTATATCAGAATCTAGAAAATCAAATATTGGAATCCATTATACAAGCTAGCATCCTCTAGGCATTATTCATGCTATGTTATAAGGGCTAGCATTCGTTGGGTATTATTTATGCTATGTTATAAGGGATAGTATCCATAGGGCATTATTTATGATATGTTATAAGGGATAGTATTTGTTGGGCATTATTTATTCTATGTTATATGGGCTACCGTCCACTAGGCATTATTTATGCTATGTTATAAGGGATAACATTTTTTTAAAATTATTTATGCTATGTTATAAGGGCTAGCAGTTGTCAGCCATTATTTATGCTATGTTATAAGGGCTAGTGGTTGCCAGCCGTTATTTATGCTATGTTATAAGGGCTAGCAGCCGGAAACCATTATTTATGCTATGTTATAAGGGCTAGCAACCTCCAGCCATTATTTATGCTATGTTATAAGGGATAGCGGCCGATAGCCATTATTTATGCTATGTTATATAGTCTAGCTGACACTAGGCATTAGTTATGATATGTTATGTATAGAACATGTTTATGATTTATACAGGATAACATACATATTATCCTGCCCTTCAATGGTTGCAACAAAGGCCACAACGTTGTGTTAAATTTGACACATGTTTAGACGTCTTTTATCATTTTTCTATAAGCTAGCGATCGCTAGGCTAATGCCTTTCAAGATATGTGAGACACTTCTAGGTTAATTTACTATGATGTTATTGAACCTCACTGTAACTACAAAATGATTAAAGATATTCTGCAGAAACTAGCAGAGGGAATCGATCTAGACTATGAAAATATAATTAAATGTATGTATTTTTTGCATATTTTGGTACGTATTAATTACATTTGTTCCATATTTTGATACGACTTAATTTTAAAATCTAGTTATTTTATTATGACATCATTATAGCTAGGGGAACCATAATATAACTCATAGAATAGGTAAATATCATTTCACATCATAGTACTCCAAGAATCATATATCTAAATCCTACACTACTCACCATAGAGAGAAAATAAAATAATAATTGTGATGGGTGTCGTTATTCCCTTCATTTAATCAACTCTTCGTTGATGTCATATTCAAACCAGGGGTGGTTTCTGAAGCTATATGTAATAAGAAATCTTAGTGATCTAGTAATTCACGGTAGGTATTTGTTTTCTTTTTATATTTTCTGGGGTATTTTCTCAATGTCTTAACGATTCCTCAGCTAAAACCTTATTGAAATCAAACTATGAGAACATGCTGGAAATAAAAACTCTCTACAAAAACAGATTATTGGATATGAGAATATGAAGAATTGGAAATATTTCAATTTGCTCTTGATTGAAAGGATTATTGATTGCTAAATCACTGGATGTTTTTGGAATAAATAAATTCTCATCGGTTCCAAAACTTTAGAGAAGTTCTGGAACTAAAGGAAATCATTACTGATCTAACTATGAGGATTCTGAAACTACATGCAAGAGTTCCAAAACGAAGTCCAAAAGTTCTAGAACTAAGTGATGGAGTTCCAGAACTAAGTCTGAAATTTTTGGAACTAAGTGGTAGAGCTTGTAATTACGTAATGGAGTTCTGGAACTAAATCTAGAAGTTCCGAAACTGAGCCGTATTGAAACCAATGCTTTCAAAAACATACTGACTACTTCATACTTTGTTCTTTCAACTGATTGTGACCTATTTTAGTATAGAAAAGAACTTCCAAAGCACTTAGTTAGGAATTACAGATTTTTTAAATGTTAGAACTATAATCAACAAAATATGGACAATTACATCCTAACTTATATTAAATCAAACAAAAGTCACAAAATCCAATCAATCTTGATAAAAAGTAGAGTAAAATAAGATCATTTATTGTACACTAACAAGACATATTATGACCTCATCATTTCCCTTGTACTTACTTGTTTGTAAGTCCTCTTACAAAATTTACTATTCAAACCTTGGATTGTTTATTCTGCACTCCAATTGACTGCTCAGGTCAAATGGCTAAAACAAAATATCCTTGTGTTTTAGTTCAGAAACACTATACCATGATCTTGATTCTACTTTCTTCTTTTTTTCTTCAAATTGAGTGGGATCTTGAGGTTCTCTATTTTTCCAAGGGGATATGGGAGTGAGAAGAAGGGGAGGCCTTGTTATCATTCCCATCCATATTCCCCTATGCTTTTCATTGATCTAAGGGATTAGTGTGTACAAATATTTTTCTCTTTCTAGAATCTAGATCAAATTTGTGGGATATATTACTTCCCTTCTCCTCAAGGCAACTGTAAGAAGCTCCCATATTTTCAAACATCCATCATAAACCTTCTCAAAATTTTGCACTTCATAAAAATTAAAGGCATTAATAATTCTCTGTAAACTGGCAAGATAATGTGTCTTGAACTATTTATCAAAGGCACGGGTTCTAAAATGTTTAATGAAAGAAGATGGTTTACTATAATGAGTCCTCATGCAGAGAATAAATGAGCTATATTTCAATAAATGCTCAGAATCCCTCTACTTTCATGTAATCTGATTTTGAAGAACAGAAACAAATGCACTAAGTTGGCTTTCTCCCACATACAAATTGATCATGAATCTTGTGTTCTTTCCTAGCATAAGATTGTAGAGATAGAATTCACAGAAAATATTCTTCTGCTCTACATTAGCTGAAGAATAGGCTGTCATGAACTTAGATTCATCTTTTATTTCATGTGGAAGGCCACGTGAAATTCTTTGTAGCTATTAGCGAATGAATTATTCTTCTAGAAACATGCTATATGTAGGAGAAGGTCTCCTACATGTAAGAAATTTTTCACTCATTATGCAAACCATTTATATTTTTACAAGATTTTTAAACTTGTCTCCCTCTTATTTGTAAAACTTTTCTTCCCATTCCTTTCTTTTTTTCTTTTCATCTTCCATATTGCTTCTCAAATCCTCATTGGATGTTTTGATTTCACTGAGTTCCCTACAAGTATCATCCCATAACTGCTTGATTAGCCAATAAGTTAATTCATTCTATGCAGAGATTGTTGACATAGTACTTTATCTTCTAGAAATTTTACATTCTTCCTCTTTATACATCATCTAATTCTTAACTCTTGCTAATTCCTCAGTCCTATCTATAAGCTGAGTTATTAGTTCCCTGATGAGCATCTCTCTCTGTTCCAACTTGATTTTTAGGAAGTTCAATTCCTCATACTTTTCTTTGATAATGAGTTCTTCTCTAGACAAGAACAGAGCCTGTCTAACTTGTTGTTTCTCTTCTTTCTCTAAAATTTCTTTGGGGGTTAAGCATTCCTCTTCTACTAAAGGAAATAACCCTTTCCATCTCCACAATGTGAAATATTATTATTCATGTGATATAATGTTGTTGGTTCGCCCAAATCTTGAAAAACATGTTACTCAAATATCTCATCTTCTTTTTCCATCTTAGTTTGGCTTGGTCCAGGAGGAGTTATAGCCATGTTGCGTAAAATATCAACAACTTCTTTTTCCAACTTGTCTTGTTCTTTCATTTCCTCTAGAATTTATGTAGACCTCTTATGAATTCTTCTTCTTTGAGGAGCTTCAGTATGTTCAGAAATAGGTTTCCTCCTAGAGTTTCTTCTAATTTTCACTTCTTGCTCTTCCCTATGTGAACTATCACTGTCAGAGACAAATATTAGCTCTCCTGTAGCTACTGCAGAGGAAGGAGTTTATTTTAAAGGTACAATAGGTTTTGTAGCTTTAATTCTTCTTTTAGATCTTCTCCTTTTTGGTATGGTCTCCCCACTTATTTCCTTATTTTTCTCTATAAGGGCACCGATTTCCAAACTAGTTGTAGGAGAAACAGGAGTTAATATTACTCTCCTGATAATAAGAGGGTTTTTCTTAAAATTGTTAAGAAATTTCTCCCATATTTCTTCTCTAATTTTATTTGCAAGAAAATGGTGTTGTCCCACCAAATGAACTAACCTATGATGTCTGCTTGTTCCAACACCCTAGGAATACCTCTGGTCCATTGTATGAATGGATTCAAAAAGAAACCCTGGAATGTTTGCTATGTATTCTATTTTTGTAGCTCCATATATAAGATGTATTAGCATCTTCAGAACTTCTCTTCATACTGACCCAAACTAACCATCACAAGTTAAATAATTGACTATCCAAAATTCCACTCTATCAAAGGGTTTGGGAAAGATGGCACTTCTGAACCCTTTTATTATTTTCTTAGTGTTGTAAATATATTGGGCTTATATTTGCCCCTCTTGTAGCAAGGTTTCAACTAATTCTTTTAAGGTCCCCTTGACATGATGTCAGACATGCAAAATTGGAACACCAAATACATTACTTATTGTATTCATAGGAAAAGTAATTACAATATTTCTAACCTTTTTTTGGATTGTTCTAAATTTATAATGAATTCTCTTACCAATTCGTCATTATACTTCGATAACTTTTTCATGAATTCCAATCATCCTTCCTGTTCAAAGACATTTGCCACTTCTTCATCTACAAGAAGTTGGGTATAATCCTCAGGTTCTGACTTCTTTTTAATCCCCATGGTAAATTGGGTGATTCAGATTCATTCTTATTTGAATTATTGCTCTTCCCAGATTGGCTACATAACTCTTTTCTTAGCTACAGAATAGATGTGTTTAGCTACAAAACTATTGTGCTTAGCTATGGAACCTATTGTGTTTAGCTGGGGAATGCAATTTTAATTCTTTTACTTCCTCCTTGAATTTTTTTTCTTCTGCAACTACTTCTTCACTTTTTTTACTCCGCACAAATGATAGATCATTATAAACATGATGCCACTTTTTCTCCACTGACATCACCATCATGATTACTCTTTTTTAATAATAATGTATAATAGATGACTCATCGTATTAATTTTAAATTAAATTCAATCACACATGCAAACTTTTAATCTAAACGTTAATAAGTTAAAGACATAATTACCATTTTTGATGATGTGATCCCTTTGTCATGATGACTCATCATTCCTAAAAGTGAAACAAAAAGAAAATGGTTAGAAAAGATAACTGAAATTTCAAGGAAATTCCTTTTATTTTGGATTAGCCATTTATTTGAGGAGATCAACTGCCATTCTTGGTTTTTATTTGATCTCTGAGAGAATTTTTTTTGTGGTGAATAGAACACCATTTACTAATTTTAATTCCTTCCATTTTCTTATTATTATTATTATTTATTTTTTATTTTTTGGGGGAATAGAATTCCATTTACTGGTTCTCATTTTCTTCCCTTTATTCTAGATTTATCCATATGATTATTTGATCATTTTTGAAGAACTGGGTTCTTCTATATGATCAAATTATACCTACTTCAATCTATCTCAAGAATTCATCCTTAGTAGGAGGCTTCCTATAAAGTTTTAGCCTATGTCCATTAACCAAAAGTGTCCTTCTACTACCATCAATGGGAAGTAATTGAATAGAACCATTATCAAAGATCTTCTCAATATGATAGGGTCCTAACCATCTGGTTCTCAATTTTCCCTTAAATTTTTGGTACTTAGAATCAAACAGTAATGCCCAATCTCCTACCTTGAATTGCCTCTTATTGATATGTGTGTCATGGCATTGCTTTATTTGATCTTGGATTATTTCTATATGCTGAAGTGCTTCCATCCTTAACTCATCCAACTCATTGAGTAGAAGAATTCTTTCCTTTTGTGTTGCATCCTAATCAATACTTATTTTAGTAGTTATCCTTAGTGTTTGCAGTTAAAATTCAATAGGTAACAAGGTATTTTTCCTATAGACTAACTCATATGGTGAAAATTCTATTGTAGTTTTCCAAGTTATATTGTAGGCCCAAACAGCTTTAGGTAGTCTCTTTGCCCAATCTCTTCTACCTAATTCAATTGTTTTGGTAAGGATGTTTTCCAATTCTCTATTTGTTACTTCATCTTGTCTATTTTCTTGTGGGTGATAGGGATATGACTTCCTATGATTGATATGATAATGCATTGTGAAGGATTAGATCATATTAGACATGAATTGTGGCCCCTGATCTGAAACTATACTTCTTGGTGCTCTAAAATTTACCATAATTCTGTGCCAAAGGAAATCAACAATTGCTTCTTCAGTGGTATTTGTTAAAACTTGTACTTGTTCCCAGTTTGTCACATAATAAATATACACAATAATGTACTCCTTTCCTTGTGAAGGATTAAAGGGACCAAAAAAATCCAACCCCCATCTTTCACATGGTTCAATCACCACTTGAGGTTGCAGAGGAATTTCATTGGTAAAATTTGGTTATTTCATCCTTTGACAGGGATGACACCATTTGATATATCTCTTCACATCCTTGTACAGAGATGGAAAATAATAGAAAGTGCTAAGTATATTGTGAGCTATTCTTTTCATTGAAAAGTTTCATCCACTTGGTTCATCATGACATGCCCTCAGTATGTCAAAGATTTCATCTTCTCTCACACACCTACATAAAACCAAATTAGGACCACATTTAAACAACATTCCATTTAACCATTTATATTGTGCACTGATTTTGATCAATTTTTTTATTTATTTCTTAGTGGAAGAAGGAGGAAACTTACCTATTGCAAGATAGTTTTCCATATCATAAAACCATGGTGTATCAGCTAAAATAGAAAACAATTTTTCATTTGGAAAGTTGTCCTTAACTGGATCTTGCTCCCTTGTAGTGTTCAGTCTTGACAAGAAATTAGCTACCACATTAGATTTCCCTATAGTATCAACTATGGTAATATGAAATTCTTGTAAAATTAATAACCATCTAATTACCCTACCTCCAACAGCTGGTTTGTTCATTTAGTACCTAATTAATGAGTGATCTATATGTACAAATGTTTTATACCTTGTGATATAATGTCTAAATTTATTAATTACATAGATCACAGTAAGAATTTTTTTTTTGTAGTGGTAGTGTAATTTATTTCAGTGGGAGTAATATTTCTACTAAGGTAATAAATAGCATACATATTTCCTTCTTCATCTTTATATCCCAAAACTACATCAATGGATTTATTTGAGGCATCTATTTGAATGTGAAAAGGTTTTTCCCAATTAGGTCCTCTCAATATTGGGGCAGTGATTAATTTTTCTTTGATTTCCTCAAAAGCATGCTCACATCTCTCATCCCAAAGAAATTCACAGTCCTTGGTAAGAAAATTAAACATGGGGGCAAAAAATTTACTAAAATCCTTGATAAAGTGCCTATAGTATCTAGCATGCCCTAAAATTGATTTGATATCTATGGGGGTTTGAGGAATAGGTAAGTCTGAAATAATTTTGATTTTTTTTGGTGAACCTGAATTCCTCTTTTTTAAATGTGGTGTCCTAATACAATCCCCTCATCAACCATCATCAAACATGTCTCATGACTAAGAGACAGATGGTGTTGCTCACATCTTGATAATAATCTATCTAAATTCCTAAAAACATAATCAAATGTGTCTCCATGTACAATGAAATCATCCATGTATGCCTCTACAAAGACATTTGTTAGGTCTATAAAAATTGCTAATACAAATCTTTGGAAAGTTTTTGGAGTGTTACATAATCTAAATGGTAATACCCTATAGGCAAAGGTACGCCATGGACATGTAAAGTATTTTTTTTCCTGATCTTCAGTAGGAACTCTGATTTGATTATATCCACTAATCCAACTAGGAAGGAAAAGTACTACTTACCTATAATGTGGCTATGACTTGATCTAGGAATGGTAGGTGGAAAATACTCTCTTCTCTCAGTGTGGCTTTGTTTAGTTCCCTTGTAATCAAAATTTTTGTGTTCAATGTTTCTATTAATGTAGGAACATTACAAGAGGAGACACCCACTGTCTATCAAATAGGGCAGATCAACAAACCTACTGTAAGTTTTTTGTTTCAAGGTCGTGGTTTGACTATATCTCTTAAGTCTGGATTTATCTGCGCTGAGGTTTTCTAATTGGTCCTAAGAGGTTTTAGTATAGAATTTATTTGGGGGGGGTTGTCCTAATTGGATGGATTACTTCATATCTTTGTAGTCCTAAGAAAAATAGCTATTCTGATTTTTCCAGAACATCAAACGTTGAGCGTCTGCAGTCAGTGTTAACCACGGGTTATGTTAAAAATTTTCTTACCCAGCTCATCTCCACATGTTTGGTTTCCACCAGCATTTGAGGAATCGTGATGTTTTTGAAAGGTTTTGCCATTTACGGATTTATTGGAAATGCATGTGGTTAACAACTATGATAATGTAACAACATCTCCAAAAGTTCTTTGTTAGTAGAAGATTAGAAAAAGGATAGTATGCAGCTTCTGCTACTTATCTTGTTATCGGTCAAAACATCCTCATCACGCTATTGCCAAAATTCTATCTTCACAACACCATTCCTGCTATCAAGAGAACAAATGAAGCTATCGATTTCTTCTCCCCCAAGAGAAATCTCAGTCCCTGAAGGGAAAGCAGTACAGTCAAAGGGAATTTTTATTACTAGGGGGGCTAAACTAACTGTGATGAGGTCCGGGCAAATGAGGCCGATAGCGTGCTAGAATAAAGGCCGGGTATGGGTTTGCCAGAACGAGTCGTGATTTAGCTAAGGAGACATGTTTGTGTGTTCATTAAATGGTGGTCTAACAATAATCAATCTTCTACTCACGCCGTATGGACCTATACGGATCATGGCCAAAGAAAGATAGGATGGGTTTCTTATTTAGTATTGGGAGTACAAAAGCAACCCACATTGTTACTTGATAATCAATAAAAGGTCGTGCAGAAGGATAAAGGAGATTTTATTAGAATTCTTACCATTTTAAGGGGGGGCGTAGCACTTGGATCATCAATCAATAAATTAAAATGGTCGCTAACCAGGGTTGGTGTTCCCAACAGTAAATGGATAACCCAGTGTTTTTCACCTTGGGTCGGCAATATAAGGAAATCAACTGTATCTTCCCATGACTTCACCATAATTGGCGAAAACAAAGTCTTCCATAACTCCTTTTGGTTTTTCTACAAACTGATTTGCCATCTGTAATATGGGGTTAGTAAGGGTTGTATACTTGTTATGGTAAGGGAGTGGGCCAAAGTGTCCATTGTCATCACCTTTATAAGACGAGCCCCAAATCACTAAAAACTTATGTATCTATTTATGGGCCCTAGAGAGACAGAAATAAAGGACTTCCCGGATCTCCGTATTTGGGGGGGGGGGGAAAAACGTGGTCCTGCTATAATCAACAAGTTTCCCTCTACCGGAATAGTCATAAGTACTGCGTATTCCGTCCAGGCTTTTTAAAAACAGCATTTTGATTAATTTGTTCAATTCTAGAATTCCTTAATTTTTATAACAATAGTATTTCAATAGTAAATCGCCTGAGTTTTCCGCTACTCACTTAGATTCCTGCATTTCTACTGGGGATTCCTGAAAGCGAGAGGGGGAAAGGCGGCGCATAGAGTGTTTATCCCCTTTGGCATCCTTATCCTTTTAGTTTTCATCCTTCTTGGGACCAACCGTACTAGGGTTTCAAGTTCTGATGTTGTCATCTCAGTGATTATAACCTATGGAATACTGATTACCTGTCCAGCGCTAAGATTGTTAATATCCGGTACAATTCCAATGGCATTCAGATAACTTGAGGTTTTCTTATTTTGCTCCATAAAAGGAGTTGTTTGTTTGTGTATAGTTTTGGCCTACGGGCTGTGCTAGTAGTTGGTTTGGACACATGTTCAGTTTGTGAATTTTGTTGTGGGGGACGCATTATGGCGTATTGAATTCTGATTTGGGATCTTCCTCCCTTGAATATAATTATTATAGGCCGCACCCAGGTTGTGACAAAACATTCAAGTTTCCTTGCCAATCAATGGTTTTTGGGGTGGGTAGGCAGACCAAGGTGCTTGACTGACCAATCCTGAGGATTCCATGGTGTTTGACTGCATCCAAGGTGGATTCCCCAATGGGGGCACTTGTTGAGCTATCCATGGTCGATATCCAACGGTTAGGAACCAACCTGGCATGAACTTCCCTTGGCTAGGTTGTCTTTGGAAAAAATGACGCTTCTGAGGTGAAGGGAATACTACTTGGTTAGCTTGATTTTAATAACTGGTAAGAAGAGAACAGAAATCCTCGCATGGGCCTAACATCAAAGATAAGGCACATTTAGGTTTTTCAAGGGGACAGGCGCTTATTGCATGCTTCTTCCTGCATCCTAGTATAATATATATCCAAGGGTTCAGGGTTAGCATTTGTCCTTTAGCTTCAAATCATCCAAGGTGGAAGTTCACGAACACTAAATGGCTATGTTGGAAATTTTCCATTCAGCCGAGATGTTTTCAGATCGAGGTGTATATTTTTGATTTTTTTCCTTTTTTTGGTCCCACCCCCTTGTTCGTGTGACTAGCTTCGATAGACATGGTATTTACTACATTCATTCTAGTTTGATGCAATATTTCCACCTCCCGAGCAGATCAAGTGCTCTCTTTCGTCATCATCCAAATCTGTCATACAATGGTTTTGCAATAACTCCTTCTTGTATAGAAAAGCCACATCTTTTACTCACAAAAAGGATCTGCTAAATATCTTCCATATTCTCATCCTCCTCCTGCTTATTTGAAAATTCGTCCGTCTATTCCGCCCTCTACAGTAATCGTGATACGTTCGGGAGGAACTTCCATTGTGGTTGCCTAGGGGTATAGATTAGATGGGGTAAAATCCCATAAAACACCTAATTTCTACAGCTTGAGGTAGATGAACCCAGTTGAGTTTATGATTCTTTGTTTTAATAATCATAATTTGGAACAATACTATTAACAAATTCAAACATAATTGGTTAGGGTCTTCATATGACATCCGCGAAATGTGGTGAATGTGCAGTGAAATATTTTTAATAGGTGAATATCAGCATCTAATGAATTGGATAGTGAAGGTCCTATCAAGTTCTCTTTCTACTTTATTTGCCATTTCTTAGTACCTTATATAATTTTTTTTTCCCATCAAATATGGTTGGTGATTTGGTTGTGGGAAGTGAAAATTCAGGAGTAGTGAGGATGACTCTCACTTGTTAATCAAAACTTCTCTAAATGGGTCCCCTGAAATAGGATATTTTTTCCAAGAAAGAATTCAAAAGGTGGAAATTCTACTTTGTTCCTACAGGGACAAGGTTTGTCTAATTGTTGATCACACTTCGATTTGATGATGATTCTTTGTTCAGCAGGTTTTGGGAGGTATTGACCCTTGGGGAGTCCCGCTTGGTCTACGCCATAAATGTTAATGAGGAACAATAGTGAAGATCCTGGCATTACGAGATGTATGATGGCTGCTCTTGAGGACCACCAATTATAACATTCTAACTATTAGTGTCCCTCCCCCCCCCAACAAGGCCCAAAATATGGTTGTCATTATTCCCCTTATTTAATCAACGCTTTAGGATGTCATATTCAACTACGAGGGGGTGTCTGAAGCGAGCTGCCACAAGACAGCTTAGTGATCGAAGTAATTGATGGTAGGTATTTGTTTTCCTTTTGATAGTGTTGGGGGATTTTCCTTTCTCATATCTTTGAGGATTCTGGGGGCAAACCGTCTTGGAATCAAACTATGAAATTTTGGGCTGGAAGGAACACGCTCCTGCAAAAATAGATTTCTAGAAATAACCCCCTTGTAAAATATCAATATATTAGTGTAGTAACATAGTTCATAATTGACACACGGCTTGGGAAATAAACACACATTTGATAATGCTGGAAACTTTTAAGGACAAAGAAAGATGAATTCTAATCTATAACAACCTGCAGGAACAGGATACAACCTAGTTCAAATTGAGTATTAAAATCATTTACACAATTAAATAGATCCTAACTATTTTATCTTAAAATATAAATACCAAGAACAGATCCTGGGTTCTTGGAAGAGGGGGCCCGTAAACAGGATTTACACCTTAAATCTCGCTCCAAAAAAATGGCTATTTTATTGCTACAATATCTGCATTACAAACAACATATTTCGCGGCGTATCTCTCGACTTTTGTATGGTATCTATAGGTTGGGGGTGGTGTGGGGGTTCTATCTATAAAATTTTATCTATCTAAGGTCTGCATATGATATATACTTCTTCCACAAGCTGTATTGATAGCCATAATGTCCTCCCATTCAGATAGACGCTAATCAGGCCCAAATAGAGGTTGAAGTGGATCAGGCTTGGAGCACTGTTGTATGATAGTTGTCCCTGGATCTAGGAATATGAAGAATCAAAAATATTAAATGGTCTTCCTCCTGATGGAAAGATCCATTGATTGCTATCACTGCTGTGGTGTTGGAATAAATAAGGCTCATTGGTTCGGTAACGTTAGAAGAAGCCCAATCACAGGTAATTGTTCCAGATCTACTAGGAGGATTCTTAGCTATATGCAAGAGTTCCAGAGTACATAATACAAATTTCCAGAACTAAGTTATGGAGTTCCAAAATTAAAGTCCAATTTCCAAAACTAAGGGGAAGCTTGTAACTACATAATGGAGTTCCTAGACTAAGTCTAAAGGCAAGAACTGAGCATATTTAAACCAATGCTGCAAAAACATTTCGCCCGCTTCAAAGACTTGTTATTTCAACTGATTTGACCGATTTTTATTACAAAACTAAACTTCCAAATCACTATTTATGAGTTGGAGATTTTTTAAACGTGAGACCGATAAGCAACAAATATGGAAAATTACATCCTAACTTATATTAAGATCAAACAAAGTAAAAAAAATGTAATCAATCTTGAGAAAAAGTCGAGAGTAAATCAGATAATTTATTGTAAGCATTAAACGGACAAGATTTGAACCTCATCAAATTTGACTTTATAGAAGTGTACTATTCACCATAATTTAGTAAGAGTATGGGTTTCGAGCTAAAGTGAGTTTGGTCGCCAGGAAGAATATAAAATCAATGTAAATAAATGCTTTGTTAAAGCAAAAATAAGTAAATACCCTCCCGAAAGAAGAAAGATGCCTTCTTTTAAGGTTACCTTGCTTCAAGATTGTGAACAAAAGTCTCTTCCTATGGACCATGCCACTCAGAGAGTAGATTATTATGGTGAACATTAGTAACAGAGGGTTGAGGGACCCTACACCATACATAATGATCTCCAAAAAGAGCAGATAGGTATAAGAACGAAACCATACAAAATATAGTCATAACCCAAAAATAATTAACACCAACAGCCGTACAAAAACAAACGGAAATAGGCAAACGGCCCGCGAGGAGCTAACATGGCTGGCAGGAGTAGACGAAAACCTAAAGCAGAAGGAACCACGGTTTTTTTTTAATTTTCGCCAAGTTTCCACCAGAGTGGCCCTTCCTTCCCATTGATTCAATTTGAGTTCCCATAGTGGTTCCATCAGCGTTAGAATAGTCCATTTTTCCCTCCTCCTTCCTCTTCTTCGAAGCCCCTAGCTCTGCATATTTCATGGAGGAATAGCGATGGTTCGAGATTTTTAAGGTTTGCAACATTATTTGGTAGTGAGAATACGATATCTCAGTGAAGTTTTGAAGCATCACCTTAGATGATCCCCTCAGTGTTTAAACTCGTACAATTTCTTGGGAAACCTCCATATCCATCCTTTATGACTTTAGACACATCTCCCTTTCATCTTCATTGCATTAGAGCAATTGAGATAAACGATATGTTGGCTTTTTATTAAGCTGAGTGTCACATTTCACATTTTTTAAGGTCTGTAAGAAGAACAAGATCAACTCCCTCTGCACCCTGCAGTTTCCAAGAACCCGCCAGTGGTCGGTTTCTTATGTGTCAACTAAACCCTACCTCCTCCCTCTGTTGAATCGGTTCCCCCCCCTTTTTTTTTAGACTGCTAAATAGCCCACCTTCACATCATCTTGGTGGTTAGGTCTGAAGGCCTAACACTACTTCATCAGCTTCAACCACATTTGGAATTGGCCCCTTCAATTGACTTAGGGTATTTTCTTATTCCTCATTCTCAGAATGTTTCATCTTCCACACACCTACATTAAAACCAAATTGGGACCACAGTTACCAAACATTCCATTTAACCATTTTATTTGTGAACTGATTTTGATCAATTTTTTATTTATTCTTAGTGGAAGAAGGAGGAAAGAAACTTTACTATGAAAGATAGTTTTCCATATAAAAAAACCATTGGTTGTTATCAGCTAAAATAGAAAAACAATTTTTTTTCCTTGGAAAGTTGTCTTAACTGGATCTTGCCCTTTGTAGTCGTTCAGTTGACAAGAAATTCAGCTTCCACATATTAGATTTCCCTTAGAGTATCAACTATGGTATATGAAATTCTTTTTGTTAAAATTAATAACCATCTAAGACCCTACCTCCACAGCTGGTTTGTTCATTTAGTTACTAATTTAATGAGTGATCTATTGGTACAAATGTTTTCTTACTTGTGATATAAGTCTAAATTATTATTAATTACATAATCACAGTAAGAATTTTTTTTTGTAGTGTAGTGTAATTTATTTCAGTGGGCGGAATATTCTACTAAGGTAATAAATAGAATTACATATTTCCTTCTTCCCTTTATATCCCAAAAAACTACATCAAGGATTTATTTGGGCATCTATTGAGGTGAAAAGGGTTTTTCCAATTAGGTCCTCTCAATATTGGGGCAGTGATTAATTTTTCTTGATTTCTCAAAAACAAGCATGCTCCATCTCTCATCCCAAAGAAATCACAGTCCTCTTGGTAAGAAATTAAACATGGGGGCAAAAAATTTAAAGAAAATCCTTGATAAAGTGCCTATAGTATCTAGCATGCCCTAAAATTGATTTTTTGATATTCTATGGGGGTTTGAGGAATAGGTAAGTCTGAAATAATTTGATTTTTTTTTTGTGGAACCTGATTCCTCTTTTTTAAATGTGGTGTCCTAATACAATCCCCTCATCAACATCCATCAAACATGTCTCATGACTAAGAGACAGATGGTGTTGCTCACTCTTGATATAATCTATCTAAATTCCAAAAAAACATAATCAAATGTGTCTCCATGTACAATGTGAAATCATCCAGGATGCCTCTACAAAGCCATTTGTTAGGTCTATAAAATTGCTAATACAAAAATCTTTGGAAAGTTTTTGGAGTGTTACATAATCTAAATGGTAATACCCTATAGGCAAAGGTACGCCATGGACATGTAAAGTATTTTTTTTCCTGATCTTCAGTAGGAACTCTGATTTGATTATATCCACTAAATCCATCTAGGAAGGAAAAGTACTACTTACCTATAAGGTTGTCTATGACTTGATCTATGAATGGTAGGGGAAAATAATCTCTCAGTGTGGCTTTGTTTAGTTCCCTATAGTCAAATTTTTTTTTCAATTTTCTATTAATTTTATGAACAATTACAAGAGGAGACACCCACTGTCTATCTAAGATAGGGTAGATAACACCTACTTGTAATTTTTTTCAATTTCTTGTTTGACTATATCTCTTAAGGCTGGATTAATCCTTCTCTGAGGTTTTCTAATTGGTCTAATGTTTTTAGTATAGATGTGATGTGTGTAAATAATTGGATGGATTACTTTCATATCTTTGTAGTCCTAAGAAAAATATCTAGTATGATTTTTCAGAACATCAAACAATTTAGCTTCTTCATCATTTTTTAACCAGCTGTTTATGTTAAAAATCTTACCCAGCTCAATCTCCACATGTTTGGTTCCAGCATGTGATGAACTGATTTTTTGAAAGGGTTCCATTAAGGTATTTAGTGGAAATGCATGTGTTAACAACATATGATATGTAACAACATCTCCAAAAGTTCTTTGAGATAGAATATTAGAAAAAGGATAGTATGCAGGATTATGATACTTATCTTGTTATAGGTCAAACTCCTCATCACTGCTACTTTCCAAAAATTCTTCACCATTTCCTGATATCATAGAAAATGAAGCTATCGATTCTTCCTCCCCCAAAGATAAATCTCATTCCTCTGGAATGAAATCATGTACATTCAAAGGGAATTTTTATTACTATGGTTTCAAAACTAAATGTGATGATTCCGGGACAAAGTCTATAAGTTCTAGAATAAAGGCCGTAGGTTCCATAACTATTCTTGATTTATCTAAGGAACATTTGTGTTCATTAAATGGTTGTCTAATCATATCTTCTACCACGCGTATGTGATCCTATAACGTGATCATGGCCAAAGAAGATAGGTTTTTCTTATTAGTATTGGGAGTATCAACCCACAATTGTTCTTGATAATCAATAAAAGGTCGTGCAGAAGGATATAAGGAGATTTTATTAGAATTCTTACCATTTTAGATAGTCTTATCACTTGATCTACAATCAATTAAATTAGAAATGGTAGCTAACCATGGTTTTCCCAAAATAATGGGATAACCAAGTGTTTTACCTTTTGGCTGCAATATAAGGAAATCAACTGGATATTCCCATGAATTCACCATAATTGCTACATCTTCAATAACTCCTTTTGGTTTTGCTACAAACTGATTTGCCATCTGTAATATGGTGTTAGTAGGTTGTATACTTGTTAATGGTAATGTTTTCAAAGTGTCCATTGTCATCACATTTATAGCCGCTCCCAAATCAACTAAAAAATTATGTATATATTTATTCCCTATAGAGACAGAAATAAAAGGACTTCCAGGATCTCCGTATTTGGGAAGAAAACGTTTTCCTGCTAATAAATCAACAAGTTTCCCATCTACCTTAATAGTCATAGAGTACTGCTTATTCCTTCCAGGTCTTTTTAAACATAGCATTTTGATTAATTTGTTCAATTCTAGAATATCCTTAATTTCTTATAACAATAGTATTTCAATATTAAATCTCCTTAGTTCCTATACGAACTTAGATTCCTTCATTTATATGGATTCCTTAAATCTATATGGAAATGCAGTCTCAGTAGAGTTGTTATCTGGCTCCTTATCCTTTTATTTTTCATCCTTCTTGGGAACAACCGTACTAGGGGTTTCAATTTCTTATGTCATCTCAGTGATTATAACATATGGAATACTGATTACCTTTCCAGCTCTAGTTTAAATATCCTTACAATCCATGGCATTCAGATAACTTGATTTTTCTTATTTTGCTCCATAGAAAGGAGTTGTTTGTTTGTTTCTTAGGTTTGCTACTGGCTGTGCTAGTATTTGGTTTTGGAACACATTTTCATTTTGTGAATTTTGTGTTGGGGAACCCATTATGGCTTATTGATTCTGATTGGGATATGTCCTCCCTTGAATATAATTATTATAGCTCCACCCAGGTTGTGACCAAACATTCAAGTTTCCTTGACCAGATCATGGTTTTTGGTGTTCTTAGGCATACCAAGATTGACCTGACCAATCCTGAGGATTCCATGTTGGTTGAGGCATCCAAGGTGGATGTCCCCAAATTTTTGGCACTTTTTGAGCTATCCATGGCATTATCCAAGGGTTAGGAACCAACCTGGGCATGAACTTCCCTTGGCTAGGTTGTCTTTGGAAAAAAATTACTTCTTCTGATGTGAATGGAATACTACTTTGTTTAAGCTGATTTTAATAAATGGAAGAAGAGAACATACATCACTCTCATGGTCCCTACATTCAAAGATAAGGCACATTTATGTTTTATTCAGGGGACAGTCTCTTATTGCATGCTTCTTCCTGCATCTAGGATAATATATAGCCAATGGTTCAGTTTTAGCATTTTCTTTAGCTTCCAATCCATCCAAGGTGGAAGTTAACTAAACTAAAATGTCTATTTTGAAATTTTCCAATTCATCCATTAGTTTTTTCATATCTAGGTTTATATTTTTTATTTTTTTCCTTTTTTTGGTCCACCCCTTGTTCGTGAATAGCTTCTAGAAATGTATTTAATATCATTCATTCTTATTTGATCAATATTTCCACCTCCTATCAGATCAAGTGCCTCTCTTGATTCATCATCCAAATCTTTCATAAAAATGGTTTTGCATAACTCTTCTTGTAATAAAAATCCACATCTTTTACTCACAAAAAGGAATCTGTCTAAATAATCTTCCATATTCTCATCCTCCTCCTGCTTGATTTTGAAAAATTCTTCCTTCTTATTCCTCCCTCTACAGTAATCTTGATACTTTTCTAGGAAGGAAACTTCCATTTGTGCCTAAGTGGTAATAGAATTAGATGGTAATCCCATAAAACACCTAATTTCTACATCCTTTAGGGTAGATTGAAACAAGTTGAGTTTATGATTATTTGTTTTATAATCATAATTTTGACACAATACTTTAAATTCAAACATAAATTGGTTAGGGTCTTCATATGACATCCCTCTAAATGTGGGTGAATGTGCAGGTGAAATATTTTTAATAGGTGAATAATCATCATCTAATGGAATTGGATAAGTGAAGGTCCTATCAAGTTCTCTTTCTACTTTATGTGCCATTTATGTAGTACCTTATATAATTTTTTCCCAATCAATATGGTATGTGATTTGTTTTGGGGAAGGTGAAAATTCAGGAGTAGGAGGATGACTACTCAATTGTGAATCAAAACTTTCTCTAAATGGGTCTTGAAATATGATATTTTTTCCAAAGAAAGAATTCCAAAGGTGGAAATTCTACTTTGTGCCTAACAGGGGACAATGGTGTTTCTAATTTTTGATCAACTTCCTTATTTGATGATGATTCTTGTTCAGATATTTTTGGGAGGAATTGACCCTTGGAGTCTCTTGGTCTACTCATAAATTTTATGATGACATAGGGAAGATCTTGCAATTACTAGATGTATGATGGCTTCTCTTGATGACACCTAATTATAAAATTCTAACTATTAGTTCCCCAACAATGGCGCCAAAAATGATGGGTGTCATTATTCCCTTAATTTAATCAACTCTTTATTGATGTCATATTCAAACTAGAGGTGGTGTCTGAAGCTATATGCAACAAGAAATATTAGTGATCTAGTAATTGATGGTAGGTATTTGTTTTCTTTTTATATTTTTGGGGGGATTTTCTCAATATCTTGAGGATTCCTTGGCTAAAACCTTATTGAAATCAAACTATGAGAATTTGCTGGAAGTAAACACTCTCTGCAAAAATAGATTTCTAGAAATAAACACACATTTGTAAAATAGAATAGATTATTGTAAGTAAACATAGGTTACATAAATGATCACACTTGCTTTGGAAATAAACACACAATTTGATAATGCTGAAATTTTATTACAAAGAAAGATGAATCTAATCTAGAACACCTGCAGGAACAAGTATACAACATATTTCAATTTGAGTAATTAAAATCATTTACAAAATTAATAGATCCATACTATTTTATCTTAAAATATAAATACCAATAAAACAAAGATCCTGGTTCTTGGAAGAGTGGGCCCTTAAAACAGGATTTGACAACTTAATATACTCTCAAAACAAGAATGGCTATTTTATTGATAAAATAATCTGCATTACAAAAACATATTGTCTCTTCTTATCTCTCTATCTTTTGTATGTATATATATCTATCTATAAAAATATTTATCTATCTATAGGTCTGCATATGTATACTTCTTCCACAGCTGTATTTATAGCCATAGATGTCCTACCAATTCAGATAGAACCTAATCATGCCCAAAATAGATGTTGAATTGGATCATGGCTGGATGCACTGTTGTATGATAGTTATCCCTGGATCTATGAATATGAAGAATCAAAAATATTACAATCTTCTCCTGATTGAAAGGATCATTGATTGCTAAATCACTGGCTGTTGTTGGAATAAATAAATTCTCATTGGTTCTGAAACTTTAGAGAAGTTCCAAATCTAAAGGAAATTGTTCCAGATCTAACTATGAGGATTCCTGAGCTATATGCAAGAGTTCCAGAGTTAAGTACAAAAGTTCCAGAACTAAGTGATGGAGTTCCAAAATTAAGTCCAAAAGTTCCAAAACTAAGTGGTAGAGCTTGTAACTACATAATGGAGTTCTAGAACTAAGTCTATAAGTTCAAGAACTGAGCCATATTGAAACCAATGCTTTCAAAAACATGTCGACCGCTTCATACTTGATTATTTCAACTGATTTGACCTATTTTATTACAAAACTAAACTTCCAAAGCACTTAGTTAGGAGTTATAGATTTTTTAAACGTTAGACCTATAATCAACAAAATATGGAAAATTACATCCTAACTTATATTAGATCAAACAAAAGTAAAAAAATGTAATCAATCTTGATAAAAAGGAGAGTAAAATAAGATAATTTATTGTACATTAACGAGACATATTATGACCTCATCAAATTGACTTTATAGTACTTGTTACTTTCACATAATTTGATAATAAGTATGTTCGAGCTAAAGTGAGTTTGGTCTACATTGAAGAAATATTAAAATAAATGTGAAATAAATGCTTTATGTTAAGCAAAAATAAGTAAAATACTCCCTAGAAAGAAGGAAATATGCCTTCTTTTAAGTTTACCTTGCTTCAATATTTTTAAAAAAAAATTATCTTCTAGTGGACCATTCCACTCAGAGAGTAAGATTATTATTTTTACATTAAGTAAAAGAGGGTTGAGGGGACCCTACACCATACATAATGAATCTCCAAAATAGAGCAGATATTTAATACTAAACCATACAAAAATATAGTCTAACCCAAAAATAATTAAAACCAACAGCCAGTACAATAAACAAACGGAAATAAAAAACACAGAACTAACAACACTAAACAAAAACCTAACAAAAACCACTTGTTTTTTATTTTCTCCAAGTTTTCCACCAGAGTGGCCCATTCCTTAGCCATTGATTCAATTTGAGTTCCCATAGTGGTTACATCAGCTTTAGATAGTTCCATTTTCCTCTTCTTCGAAGCCCCTAGCTCTTCATATTTCATGTAGGAATTAGCTAGTTGTTCGAGAGTTTTAAGGTGTTGCAACATGCATTTGGTAGTGAGAATACTCTACTCAGTGAAGTTTTGAAGCATAACCTTAAGATGATCCACATCATTGTTTAAACTCTTACAATTTTCTTGTAAAACCTCCATAGTTCCATCCTTTATGACTTTAGACACATCCTCAACTTTCATCTTCATTGCATTATAGCAATTGAGGATAAACTAGATAGTTCTTTTATTAAGCTGAGTGTCACATTTCACATTTTTAAGGTCTGTAATAAATTTAACAAGATCAACTCCCTCTTCCACACTGCATTTTCCAAGAACTTCCATTTGGGTCTTTTCTTAGGTGTCAACTAAAACCTACCTCCTCTGTTGAATCGGTTCCCCTTTTTTAGACTTCTTAATAGCCACCACCTTCACATCATCTTGTTTTAGGTCTTAGAGGCCCTACAATACTTCAACTTCAACCACATTTTGATTGTCCCCTTCAATTGACTTAGGGTATTTTCTAGATTCCTCATTCTCAGAATTAGTTTCATCTTCCACAACATAATCTTCAAGGGCTTTGGATAGGAAATTATCCTCACTAACCATTTTATCCATATCCAAGATTTATCTCTTCAAAATTGCCATAATGAAACCCTGATTTGGAAGATGGTAAGCATAGATACATTTGTGACCTCCCTCAAGAGTTATAATTTGTATTAGGTTAAGGGCCACTTCATTGAATGGGGGAGGTAAGGAATTCCTAAGAAATCCCACAAAATGAGGAGTGAGTTGTTCCTTACCTCACAGAAATAGCTTCATTTCATCCGCTAAATCCTTTTTGGGTTTGTAGAATTTACGTCATTCCGTGGGCATGCCCATAACATAAGCCATAGTGTTGACTGATAATTTAATATTTTCTCTTTGTATAACCACATTTCCCCCATCCCTTTCTTGGTCAGCTATCATGTCAATCTGAAATCCTTACTGAGCTGCTCATTGTACCCGTCAAAAATATTTAAGAAACGGGAGAATCCCATTCGGTCGAACAGCTACATAACCTCATATTTAACATCATTGAGATCCCGAGGCTTAGTGAAAACAAAATCTTCTCTCATATTTCTATTAATAGTCTGGCTATCATGAAAAAAAACTCACTATTAAATGTTACGCAGACCCGACCACACAACTGCAATACCAAATACACCAAGTAGAAACATAAATCCCAAATTCCTAGAGAGGAGTAAATACACATTAGTATCCCCTTAATAGTTATAAACCTAAATTATGATCGCATTACAAGAACATTAACATCCCCTAAATCCAGATTCCAATAGAAGAATAAAGCTTGATTATGAGAACATTAACATCTCATTAATAGTAATAAATGTGCAACGTCATTCATCATTAACCCCCCGTGTCGCCTTCTACCATCCTTATGTACCTCAAAATAAGGGACATAAAATCACTATAGACATTTTCTTGACACACTTGACATTTTAAATGACAATTAAAATTCTCCTACTCCCCTTTTTAGGAGGATATCTTTTCGTTATTGAATATAGATATGAAATAAATTAAAACTTATTTTCTAAAGGTAGAATTATGGTAAATAATTTTAAGAATAATTTTAATTTCATTGTAATACTATTAGTCACACTAGAATCCCAAATCCACAGAATAATTCATTGTAAATTAAAAATGTTTTCACAATATCTTTGAACATAGTGATTTTTTAAGTGCCTGACAATTTATAAATTCTTTATATACCTTAAACCGATGTGAATTTTTTTTTCAAAGGACAATTTGAAGTTGAGAGGATAATATGACCTTAAAAAATAAAATTAAGAGAGTTAATACTTAATGCTCACTAGGTAATGCTATCGTAGTTTATCGAGGTAAATTAACATTAATCAAATAAGAATTCACCAAAAATAAAAAATGTTACGTACACTTTTTTATATATTAAGATATCTATTATCGTTTAAATCCTTTACTATATTATAAATTTCCTAAATATAATCACACATATTATACATATAACCATTATTAAGAAAGTCAGGCACATTATACAGAAACTTATTGTCAAATAAACTTAGGGACATATTACATAATTTTCTTTTTAAGATAGTAAAATGCTTTTGACTAGATCTATGAACCGGAGGGTTGATAAGTCCCCACCGTACAAGTATCCCATGTTTTGATTGATGAAAGGATACATAAAAAAACTAAAAATGAGTAGGAAAGATAACGAGGCCAACATGTAACATGAATAATCAGGCATACAAAAAACATAGAGCCGTGAATACAAAAAAAGAGTGTGAATGATAGAAATACCATGGGGTTCCACCCAGCCAAACATTGCAATCATCTTAAAAAAGGAAAAGTACATGACAAAAACAACCTTCAAGTACACCACATGGTCAATAAGGGGAGGGTATGGTTTTTTGAGTGCGATCAGGTCTAGGGATGGCACGCTGGAGATAGATGCCACATATTATCTATAGTTGTTTTGATAATTGTCAGAAAATTAAAGTAGGGCCAAAATTTTCAATTCTAGGGCATCGAAAATATTGTTGTTAACCCAATAAGGTGATGGGAAAGGATTCAAATTTACAAAGAAACAAGGAAGGCATAATTCTGCCAGAGCTTTGACAAAACCCACATGATGATCTGGGTAAATGAAATGGAACGTGACCACCACAACTACTACTTTATCTACACACAAAACTAGGAAATTGAACACAAAGATGCATGCAATATCAGATTTTAAACAAGATCTCCTGGTGCTTTGGAGATATTCCTCACCTAGGAAATTCATAATCATAGTCATAACATTTGTGGAGTCTATGTGGAAGACATTGCAAAGACAACTATCAGACATTGTAGAGATGAAATCAATTTCCCGTTTGTTGTTACACAAGAGGATGAATGGAACATAGGTAGATGTCATGAGAGGGAATGGGAAAACAACAAACAGAAACATGAGAAAATGAATGAGGATAGGTGAAAGAAGAAACCAATAATTAAATAGTCCCACGCCTCGTGTGAAGAAGGTCAACAGGTCGACACAATAAAAAATAGATGGCATCATCAACATTTTAACATGCATTGGCTAGATTTTATAATGAAAAGGATTTTATAGTATATTAATTGAAATATGATACAATATTTTCTCAACAAAATAAGTGGGTTGAATGAGAGAAATCCCCAAATCAATATGCACACTATGCCAAGCCTGGTAAAACAACAAAGCAAAAACTATAAAGGAGTATGAGGAACACCAAAAATAAAGAATAAATTATGAATAAAGGCCACCCCTGATTGATAAACACACATTATACAAAATCAAATTACTAGAGATAGTCACACACATTATACAAAAAGGTGTTATCAATTAAATCTACCGTACCAGCCTTGGAGCCAGCCAGGACAGATAGTGCATATGCACAATATTTTGAATCATCAGCCTTGGATATTGGTGAGTGGGGGTGTTGTAGCAGGATTTCTTCTAAGGACATTCCTGTAAAGTTTGATGTGGGTTCTGTTATCCAAAATTCACCCCCAGGGTAATTTTGATAACATGCATAAGATTATTCAGTCCCGAGCAAGTAGATTGATTCAAGGCCCAAAATCATGAAAATCAGCTAAATCCTAGTCCAGGTGGTCCTTGGGACAGTTGGGACATCGGGACGCGCGGGGTGTGAAAAGGCGAATTGGCCAAAAGTAAGGGAAAAAATTCCTAAGTCTTTGTTTCGCATAGTTGGGACATCCGGGACAAGTACGCGAAGGATGTGGATCGGCCGGTTTAGCGCAAGTCAGTCCATTTCGGGCGGTTCAGAGAAATTTGTCCCAGGAAATCTAAGACAGTTGGGAAAAGAGTACGTGGAGGACATGAATTGGCTGGTTTGGATGAAACAGGGGACTTTCATTTGGGACATCTGGGCCAAAAGTACGCGCGGGACGTGAAAAGACGAAAGAGTAAAGAGCAAATGAAATCTTGCCACGTGTCTTCGCCGCAAAGAGGGACAAGGAAGCCCGAATCGGGCGGTTTAGAGAAATTTGTCCCAGATGGTTTGGGACATCTGGGACAAAAGTACGTGAGGGATGCATGGGATGTGAAAATTTGAAAGAGCCGCCAACGAATCAGAACGTGCCACGTGTCAGAAGGTTAAAAAGTTGCTAAATGCGCCACTCAGGCCCGAACCAATGAAATAGTGCCATGTGTCCCAGTTTAAAGGCCCGAAAGGAATTTTCAGAGGAAAATCCCACAGATGAATCAGATCCTGACACGTGTCATCCAAGTGGCAGTGCACGGAAAAAATTCAAACATTATCCCGCCGATCCGTTTTGGCCTATTTTTTCCCTAAATCTTCAAATCGCCATATCTTTCGATCCAAAGCTCGGATTTTCACGTTCTTTATATCAATGGAAAGTTGGTGAAATTCTCTACATGATTCTAGGGTAAATCTTGCATTTTGGTTCAGTTTGGAGAGAGAAAATCAAGAAACATCTCTGGCATGTGATAATGGTCAGAATTGACGTTTCAACAACGAGTTTTGTTGCACATGGGTCGCATTCTTCTTTAACATGGCCAGAAGTGACGTTTCAACAACCAAATTTAATGCAAAATACAGTTCGCCACTCTTGCCAGGGTTCTCACCCACCGCCATAATGAGATAAATTAAACGCGACCTAGAAGTGGTTGGGGCAGATTCGGATTTCCTCTCTCTTCCCTCTCTCATTCTTCCTATAAATTGTAAGGAGGGGCTTCTTTAAAAAGTTGTTCATCTTTTCAGCTCTTCCCTCCCTTCTTTTCTTCTCTAGGGTTGAAAATGGAGTTCGAACCTCCTCGCCTACTCTGTAATGGAATTTTTTCCTTCTACTATTGAAATGATGTTCTGTGCAAACTTTTGGAGCAACAAAAACGTGTTTTGTGATGCATATGTCCATCCCTACTCGTTCTTTTGCTTGTTCTCTTCTTGCCTCTCTTCATTGCAGGTATTTGTGCATGTTCTAATGTTCATTACAAGTGTGGAGCTGTGTTCATGGAGTTTTGGGACATTTTCTGTGTGAAATTTATCCTTGGGTTCGTGATGCATCTGTCCATCCTTCCCATTGCTCACCTCTCCTTGTTCCAAGGTAGTTTTGATAGATGTTCAACATTCTCCTTCTCTGGTGTATCACCGTTTTAGTGTAGGCTTTTTATTATTTTTCTCTTCTCTCTCTCTCCCTGTCTCCTTGGTGGTTAGATTAGTATTATATTAGCTTGCCTGCACTAGAATAGCTTGTGGCAGGTAGTTTAGGAGTAGGAACCAGCCTTCTCTGGAGATTCCTTTCTCATATTTGTGAGTCCCACACTTGGAGAAAGGATTCCTTGTTATGCAATCACACTGGATGCTAGTATGATCAACCTAGAAATCTGATCAACATCCAGGGGTGCTGTGATTTTGCACTAACAGGTTCTTGGTTGGCAACAAATGCAAGCTTACACCACCTGTAGTACTAGAGATTGTGCTTGTTAAGGCACACTTTGGATGCTTTGTAGATGTGCATAGTAGTGGTGTGAACGACCTGTACAGAGGTCCCAAAAAGATTGTGGATCTTGATAGTTCCATGAGTAGATCTAGAGTCCCTTGGTATGCAAAAATAGGCACCAATGGTCTCTGAAAAAGATTGGAAGTTGATGAAAATCTATGTTGGAAGATAGGTTGTATCCTCCACTTTATTGCGTGTCGCACATCACAATATCGTCTAGAGTGCGCCATCAATGTTTTTATTTTATACTTTCTAGCAACCACTATGCTCTATTTGAAGACCTACAAGAGATAAAAGTTTATAGCTATCAAAAACCTAAAAAAAATCATAAATAGGTGCAAATGAATGGGTTAGAATTACCTTAACTGCCACAACATATGGGCTTGAACTAAACTATAGTGCTACACTACATTTAAGATGAAAAATGTTGAGTTCTGGTTTGTGACATGTGTGCAGCGTAGCATGTACAAAACTGCCCTAGGTGTCATACTTGCGTCAAGTCACACTATTGTGATAGTAGCAAGCAATAACTAACATGTATAAAATGTAATAGTATGTGTGCATGGAATAAAACAGAATCCCTCCATCAACTATGAAGTACTGTCCTTGATGCAGAACTCCTGGCCTTGATTACATGGAACTATGTGGATGCAAGTGATGTCTATGGATGCAACTCTAGATGGAGTGATATGTAGTAAGTGATGCTAGGACCCTCATTATGGTACTCAAAACTTTATATTTCTTAGTGTTCATCTTTGGGCTAATTTCATAATTAACTCCGACATGGCCGATTTAGGATTTAATGATAAGGATGAACAGTGGATAGAAAGAGCCCAAGAAGAGGCAGGATAAGTATAAATAAGGATTGGGGCACCCCAATATTAGGCTAACCAATGATGGGAATAGTATGTGAAAAAACTGGGCATGTATGTCCCAAAATGTGTGGACCTTTTTGGACGAAATAAAAATTAAATGACATCAGATGTAGCCAAAAGTTGGGATTAATTAGTACTTATCTTCTCTTAAGAACCTTCTAAATACATTAGTATGAGATTGGGCTACATAATGTCTAAAGCGCATGGTTTTATGAATACATGAATCAAGATCCTGACAGAATGTCTTACTACTTTGTTATGCATTTTTACAATTGTGCAGTAGAAATGCATTGGATACCATGAAGCCCCTACTAGTGGTCTGACCCCAAACTTCTATGGTGACTTCAGAGGTCTAACATAGCAATTTTTCTTATGCTAAAAATGCCTTCTAAGTCTTTCCCCAAATTCTGATTAACAGTGAAAAAGTGGTTCTCTAATTTTATTCGAAAGTATATTGGGGAGGACACATTTTACAACGGAGTTTGAAAATCTACCATTTTTTTTTGAGATAGTCCAGGATATTCTAATGGGTAACACTAGATTTTTTCAACGACATTATGACAAAATTTTGTATCCATCAAATTTAGTCATACTAACAAAAACACTTTTCAATAAAAAATTACTATGGTTACTCTATATTTGTACTTGTTTTGAGTTCAATGTTTCTAGGATAATAAAGAGCATTTTAAAAGTATTGACACAATTAGGGGAAAGCCTAAGAGCTTGTAACATTTCTAGAATGAAAGGCCATAACTATGTATGTCATAGGCCTTTTCATATAGTCTAGCATTGACTAGGAACATTTGTTTGTTGTGAATAAGAGATTCCTTTCCCATTTCATAATGCCTTCCCAAACAATAAACCATGTGCCTAACTTGTGAATAAACCTATTTTTTATGTCAGGTTGCCAATCGTCGACGTGGGAATAAGATAGTTTAGGACCCTTAAGGATAATCACTTTGGAAATCCATTAAAATTGACAGGAGACATTGATGCAATGTAAAATGCAGTAAAGTAATAATGAATTTTAATCTCTAGATTGTAGAAATGAACATTTATAGTGATATACTATATTGATCGAATTTTCTCCTGCTAGCTATGAATTGCATGTCAAAATATATTTTTTATAGACTGGGTCTAATCGAGTCCCATATCTCTTGATAGAACTCCATAGGGGAATCCAACGAATCCAATGTATTGAGTTATCAATGAGATTAATTTCTTATTGGATGCCTCATGTGAAAAGAATCTTCGATGGAAAGGAAGCGATCACAAGCCACTCATTTTTTTCACCATTAGACAATAAATTCTTCGAAACAACCACTTGGAGGCATTGAAATAAATTTTTTTATCAGCTCAATCTATGGAGGGATGATGAACAAACACTTCATGATTGATGAGAAACATAAATGATTTACCAGAATTTTAGTGTCAAGACTAAAGTAACGCAAGTACTTAGCAAGTCACTTATGAATTTATCTCGATTCAAATAGATTCTTAACATGGATCCCAGAAAATAATTATTTGGCATCTCATATCTCTGAGGTTTTTGTCGCCAATACAAGATAATATGATCCTATAATCTAATCTCTTAAGGGTGGCCTGATAGTGACTAGTTGAATTTGAGCTTGAGGCTTTCACAAAGTATCTACCTTTTTCAATAGTCTCATTAAATCAATGAGAGAGATTCTAATTCCTATGAGATATTGATATATTAATGGTGTCAAAGTATTTAGGTCTCAACTTAATAAACAACTTATAGCTCTATTGTATAATCTGGATAACTGTAAAGATAGGAAACTACTCAGCCTACTTGGAAATACCCCACCATCTCAATCCATCCTAAATCTTTGGTAGGATTAGGAATTCTAAATTATAATGAGGTGAATATCATTAGTAAAAACCATGATACATATGAGTAGTGTTGTGATAGAATATATGACTTTATGATTTGCTGTAAATGTTACGGAATGCTCTCCACATGACATCTCATGCCTTGACAGAAGGTAATCAAAAAGAAAATATCTTGAAATGATAGCCATATTGGTGGTCAACCACATTATCTAGTAAAAGTAAACAATATTCTATGTACATAAGATTTACTCTCTACCATAAAATTTATCTGTCAGGGTTTCCAAATTTATGCCCATTGGTAGATACTTGGACTATGTGTTAACCACTTGTGAGGTATTGGAGATAGGTAGTCGTGTAATGGTTCAGGGTATGACACATTCCTAATGTTCTTTACACGCAATATAATACAATGCCTCCCTTTCACTCGCACAATATTTATTTATGAGAATCTCTTAGTCAATTTTTCTTCCCTAGACTGCAAGAGTCATAGCTTGAAAAAAATCACCATTTACGCATTTTACGATTGGTATCTTTAGGGAGAATTCCTTGATCTAGGAACCTTCCAAGTTAAGTAGTCTCCTTTCGATAACATTCATTGTCAAGTCATAACTGGGATTGGTGATTTCTCATAGAGAAAACCCTCCAAATCTGAAAATGAATTACACGATTTTTTGGCCACACTGACCCGATGAGTGGGATTTGATCCCTAATTGTAACTGCAAATTTGGTGATTAGAAAATGGGAAATCAATGTAACCAATTTCATAATTTTACCACTTACTCACTGACCTAATTTGTCATATGGATTTAATCGTAATCCTCATCTAAATCGATCTTGATGGTGCTCATTATAGTGAAAATCCAACAATTTTAAATTTCTTACAAGAAGAGAATTTTCATCTTGATCAAACAAGTGGAACATGTCCATGATAATATACTCACTTTTGGATGGTGCCAATAAGACCTCTTACATTCCATGTGTACACAGTCATGGAATAAATTTTATTTGCAACCAGTAGGCGTAATCCTGCTGTATCATAAGTAAGTATTTTTCAATTCTTAGAAAATGAAGTATTAACCAATAGAACCGTTCATTTACTCAATTGAGGTAATTAAATCTGATAAAAGAAAAGCCAATGTTACCGGTAGACTATCGTAAGGGTGAAAGGGTATTACATTTATTAACTATTTTGAGATTAGGTATTGATGGTAGGTTAGAGAGGTGGGTCAGAGAAAAGGTAGGGTTAATTTATAATTTTATAAAAATACATAACATTTGAACCCTGAGTTCCTATGTGACGTGCCAAATACCTTAAAAGTTCAAAATCAAATATGGTGATGAAGTTAAATTATAAGTCTTTTTTTAATAAGGATATCTCAAACAAGGATATTATTAATCAAGAAATTATATAGATGGTAGAGAACTATGATTTACGTACACTTTCCAACACAAATGATATTATAGATTCACCATATTAATGGTCATGTGAAGAATCTGTTGGTAACAAGTTGAACTAGTTATGACATACTTAACATTAAGGTCATCTCCTCATTAATAGGTATGTGGAGATGGATTCAGAAATGATCTTTTCCTAGAAAAGGCATTGTTTCTTGAAAATAATAATTGTATGTATCTTCAAATGCATTATATATTTTCTATTTGATATATTAGTTTTCAGAAATAAAAAGGGTAACATCAAATTGTAATAGAAAAATGGGTAATAGTAATGTATATAAACAAATTTCTATGGGCCATGCGATTCAATTCTAAAAACCACATAATAGGACCTGAGGGTCATTATCAAATCTTGCAATGCAATACTACCGATGTACAAAACTAACACTAAGGGTGTTATGGGAAGTGACCCTTGAGCAATAAATGTATGACCGAAACCCATATTGATATACCATTAAGTGAACCCCTTGTGCTCTTTCATCTGCTAGGTCAACTCCATCCAAAGAGGCATAATTTGTTGAAGGCTAGATGAACTCCATCCAATCCATGGGGATTTTGAGCTATAGCCTTGCACATCGTAACCATGGGGTATTGTGCACATGCGGTTATAAACCTGTGATGAACCCATAATTTACACAGATTGCTCTTCAATAAGGAACTTGGCCGACAAAAATACTGCAACTAGACTTCCACTACTGACTCCAAAATAGTTTGTGACATTTTTGCACTATTGATTTTCTAGACTATCTAAAACATCATAACAGTAGATATTTAGGTGTATCTTCAGGTTCCTCAATAAAAGCAATTGGCACAAACTTGTGGCACCATTGGATTCTGACATTTCTAAGTAAATCTATTTTCTACATAAACAAGTGCCATGTATACTAGAAAAATTACGTAAATGTAAGATCACACATTGTACATAGATATAGAAAAACGTAGATAAAGATAGAACATATTGCTTATTGGAAATGGATAGCGATATGCAACTATTGTGACAAGTAATGTCTGTTGGTTTACTATAAAATGCACTCATGTAGTAATCTATAATGGAATGATCTACCGCTAGGAGACTACTTGTACCAAGGTTCATCATTTATAGGTGATGTAGCCTATTGTTTGTAATTGAAGTCCAGAATTCTTGATATTTAATTAAATGTTCCTAGTAGGAACATTGTCCTAAGATACATTAAATTGGATTGTAGATTTGAATGAGTTTTAAAGTCATTTTTATTTTGTAGTATGTTTTTCAGCACATTCTTGCACTACATGATTACCTGGCATAATTACTTGGAAGGCTTATTCTAGATGATATTCTCTCATCAATGTGCTAACTTGTAGCATGTATATAAAATATTGGCTATAATCTTGTACTTCAATGGAATGATGTTAGCCATACTCAAATTGTTATGCTAAATTAATAAACATATTAGAATTGATAAACAATCCTAAATGTCGAGAACAAATCCTAAGCAAGAGACTGAAGTAATTTTCCATGAACCATGCGAATGAAATGGGCTAGTCATATAGTTACTTATAAATGGATTATCCTTAAAAGGATTAAAAAAGCATCCCACCATTATTTAAAAAACCACAAATGGTTATTGTCAAATTTGATTCCATATTTTCATAAAGCACATATATACATGTCATTTTGTCATGAAGGTTCTCTGTCTTAGAAACTTTGAAATTACAAATTAGTAAATGTGCAAACTTGATAAAGACAACATTGAAATATGAAATAGTATATTTATTTTCCACATATTACAAAATTAGATTTTAAGAACAAATGCGCTAAAATTAAGTTTCGTTACCTTAAAGTTTCTTGAATTTATGTTTCCTTCTCCGAGCCTCCAAGGAAATCCTAGGGATCTCTAAATCATTTGAGCTTTGTAGATTACATCAATAAAATTGGTATCAATCCAAATTTTGTTTACATCATTTTACTGCTAGAAAATTTTAACAATGTTTTTGCAAGGAGTGTGTGAAGACATAATGCAATCCTTTCTAAAATGCATCTTAGTATGTAATGACTTGTATCTATTTTCCGCCAAAATTTTTTTTTAGGAACAAATCGTATGTTGAGCGTCAAGAATTTAGAACTAAACTTCATCCCTTTTCAGGTCACCTAGATCCTCGAGTTACACAAGTTTCTTTATAAAAGGTAAAAAAGGGAAGAACAAGCGCATCCGTCAGTATATGAATAACATTAATAAACATTGAATAGAAAAGAAATTCAACATTCTCGTCATCCAAAATATGTAATTGATATTGTGGAGTGTTAAATGGAACCTAGAAACTTTAATTGGAAAAACATCACCATTGAACAAAAATAATTTTAATTGTTTAGCATTTAAATTTTTGTTTTCTCAAATATATTGGTCGCTTTCTTCAACATCAAATCTGATTTTTAATTCTTCTTAAGCACTTGAAAATTTGAATTAAATGGATCTATCTATAATTTAGAAAAATAAGATCTCCTCAGCGAGGTAAATAGCTTTGCATGTTTCGATGAAGAAAGAAAATATTTTCTATTCAAATAATGACGAACAAAAGATGTATCCCCAGTTCTATAAAAAAAATTGAATACAAAATTCATGTTGTTATGAAATTCAAGGGCATTTCCACAACCTATTTTTCTAACTACAAGAAATTCCCCAAATTCCAACCATATTTAAGACAAGAGCATGCCTTATTTTATTTAGAATCCTTCATTTCCAGTTTCTTGAACAATGAAACTTCCAACTCCATGTCAAGAATAATGCACTTATTCATTTCAATGTCAATGTGTTCAACCTAAATATGCAATGTTTTCTCATCAATAAATTTTGAATTTAGTATCATACTGACTTCACTGACAATGTCCTCATTAAAAAAAAAAACCAAAAATCACCATGGTAATTTTCCATGGAATGCATTTCTATAAACTAGTCATCATCTATATTTTTCATATCCTCTACTCCTTCAATCAAAGGAATTCACATGAAGGGAGTGCGGCCCATGAAAGACATATTACTTGAAAAAAAGGAATTAAAAATTTAATATTTCGTAAGTAATTAGAAAGGACAAATATTGTTTCTAAATAGTGAAATAGTAACGAGATGTCGTATCTTAATGTCATTATTTTCACAGAGTAAAATTCAATAGGAATAAATATTTATTTCATAGTTATTGCCAGGCATACTTCAACCCTCCTTTAGTTATGAAAAACAAGAAATCATTAATAAAAATATGTTTTGTGTTGCAATAAACAATTTAAACAATTAGTCGCTATTAAATTTAGTTTGTTTCAAGTAGTGAATATTTTTCTAGAAGTGTATACTAGTGGCTGCTAGCATCCATATATTCCCATCACTGTAAAAAACATATTTTAGTTACACTACATCATTTTGAAAACCTAGAAACCAATATGGGTGATAAAGTTTGAGAATTGAATATTTAATAATAAAAAATATTACATGTCATGATGTGTTTGGGTGTCATAATTAGGTGCCTTTTATAGTTCTCATAAGATATATCTTGTATATCACATTAATGAAATTGACTAGTATATAGGAAAATGTATAACAACCACTAGGTTCAATTAGTAATCAAAAGTTATGGTTTCCCAGTATCAAGCCTTAATAGTTTCTTATTTTAGAATTAGTGATCGAATAAAAAACAAAACATGGAAAACCTTGGCATCTGCTAGGATCCTTGTGGTAGATAATCTACCTAACTAGAGTTAGGATTAAGATTACGTGTTTGAATATGTGTATTTTATTCTCTTGAATATTCTTGTGTCAGTTACATGTATTTAGAAAAGTAGTAAATATTTTTAATTACGTGTATTCAGAAAAGTGGTAAATATTTTTAATTACGTGTATTCAGGAAGGTGTTAAATATATATCTTTTATTTGAATATTAGTTATCTTCTCTTGTCTTGGGACATAAAAGAAATGAAAATTCTTGGTGACCGCTACGGTATCAATGAAATTTTTTAGCGACCACTAAGTATTTAATAAATTAAAAATTCGTTGTCTACATTATCAATAAATTTTAGTGTTGGAGCATAATAATAGAAGTACATATTTTAAACCTGAAGATGTATCATGTTCATCTTGGCCCTGCATATTTTCATAAATTACCCGTTAAAAAAATAGTTTGTAACAATTTACTAAACATCAAAGGTGAAGATGTACATGAACCTTGCATAGGAATAAAGGATTAGAGGCCATGAAGAGAAATGTTTATTTTATGTTTGACAGTTATTTGTTGATGAGAAGGATAGCGGCCACTAGCCTCTACAATATCGGGGAATCCATTTTACCGATGCAAAATATAATCTCAACAACTTATTTGTCATTATTTGTAATTATTTTTTAATAGTAGGACTATCCCTGGTAGAGCCAAGTCCTTTAATACATATCTTCAAGAAGGCTAGCACCTTATGTAGTTCTCATTTGATACTTTGCATATAAAATGTAATCCATATATTTTTATATAAACAAAAATGCTTTACAAATGGTAAGTGCCTTCGTTTAATGAAATGTAGGCGTCGTTAGTTAAGGTTGGTACTAAAGATAGACACATAGTTAGGATAGTTTATATCATATTAGAGGAAATGAACCAGTTATTATGAATCCTAATGTAAGAGGTTGTTAGAGAAACTTAATAATCATAAAAAAATTTAAACAAAATGCCCTTTAGGGGAGAGGGGCTAATAGTGGTATACCCTAAGTTAAGAGGTCCACAAAATCAATTGTTTATCATATAGGATTGTTAATTTTTCACTAATATGCAGTTTATATTTGTGTTAGCTTAAAGTTTTTCTTTAGAATGATCAATTGGAGGGAAAACCATATTTTGAATTGATTTAAAATAATAAATTTGAGTTACACGATAACCATGGTAGAAAACAATACTTGAATATGGGTCAAAATGCTTAAACATTGAATTTTTGATACTTGTACATGGATAATAGGTCTTACATGTCATGATGTCATTTTCTACTCTACATAATTATTATGTCAAAAATAACTAACTACTACATACTACTATGAAAACATATTTTTAAGGGATTTAAAATAAGTAATTTTGAATACAAAGGAATTTAAGGAAACTCATTAGTTGAGAATAAAATCACCTTTTATGGTTTTTCTATGTGTCACCATTTCATTGGATAATTTATTGATAAGACTTTATGTGACTTACTTTATTGGCTAGTTTTTCTTTAATTTTTAAGTTGAATTCAAGAAACTAATGGTATTTTATTTCACATACCCACTCGTGTTCATTGAACCATGCATGATCATTGGCTCATTTCCCCTAGCACAAGTAGATAATAGTATAAGGAGTATCCTCAAAGCTTGTATGTCATTGTAGATGGGAAAAAGCAATGGGTGGCTAATGACTAGAAATTTAGGAAAATATTAAATGTATATTTCAGTAAGTTTAAGCACTGGAATGTTATTTGTCCCTAGATAGTGACTCAAGTAGTAATAAAATTAATTATTAGAGGTGAATCCGATATTATTTCTAACGTTTTCGTTAAAATGCAGACCTTGTCAGGGAAAATTAATCTTGTGTGATTAAAATTCCCTTTGTATGCTCTCATTAACTCTAGATTGGACCTAATATATTATCTATTAAGATAACTACTAAATAGGAAGATTATTTGATACTATTTGTAAGAAATATGTTGATTGGTAAGACTCATCACCTTTTCCAATGCTTGTCACTAACAGTCATTGGATCCTTTTCCCTATCATAACCACTAATGGTGATTGGTTCTCTTTCCCTAACACAAGTAGATCATAATAGAAGAAGTTATTTTTCCCTTGCTAATGACTTGAATACTAATGAATTAATTATTGGAGGTGACTCCCAAACCATTGTTAACATTTTCATTTAAAAGCATACCTTCTCAGGGATAATCAATGTTGTGTGATTATAATTTCGTTTGTATGTTGTCACCAGCTCCAGATTAGACCTTACATCTTATCTATTAAGATAACTACTAAATGGGAAGGTTTTGTGAAAAATTGAGGGACTCACCAACCATTTTGTGATAATATTTGCAATAAATATATTAATTTTCTAGACTTAGCACCTTTTCCAATAAAGGTTGATATTAAATCTGATGGAAAACTTGTCTTAATTTCAAGTATGTGATGGCATATTCACTCCATATATTTATCTAAACACTACCACTTATTTCCGCACCTTTAAGTTTTTTTTTCATGAAATTTCATTTATTCTGTCATGGCTAGACCAATCTTGCCTTTCATGTAATTTTTTGTGGTTGTGGGTGAAATAGGATTCTCGACCAAAATATTGTGTCACCATTTAAAATCCATTTTTTGGTTTAAATTTGAGAAAGACCTGGTTGAAATTGAGGGAGTTCTTGGAGATGATTATCTTTTTATAGAGGGACCTCCAAGGGTAAATGTGGAAGTTTCATCAACATTCATTTATCATCTTCTTATCATTCCTCTGATGACGGATTGGGATTTGGATATGGGTCATCACTAGATCAAGAAAACATATAGGGTTGGCATGGAAGTGGAAATGGAAAAAACCTTGAGTGCGTCGTGGTCCTTCATTTCTGATGCTCACTATAAACAAGAAGGTTTGGTGCATGCATACATATTTAGAGAGTTGTTTGAACAATTTAATGTCATAAATCATTTCTTTTGTGAAGTGGAAAAATAGGGTGAGACATCGTCGATGGGAGGTAGGTCGATCTAATTACTTGACCTAAATGATATGTCTTCCTCACTGCAACAAAAACTGACACATTTTGATGTTCTTCGTAGGATAGGTCATGAGTCGTACGATTGGTTAAAGATATGATGTGCCCGAATTAGCAGGAACTTGACAAGTTCATAACTTGAGCTCCGGGTGTCCGTTTGAGTCCGTTTTTTTTTGAAACCACGTGTTTCGATGAGACGAACGCAGCGGCAATCTGCCCTACTAGTTGGGGCAAGTTTTCGACATGTTTTAGGGCCCTAAATCCGCCATCTTGAGGCCGAAAATTAGGATTTAAGTTATAGTTTGGCTTTTTCCTATTTTTGAGCATTAGTTAATTTTAGTCTATTAATTGCATTGTGAGTTAGAAAGTTGGAAATTCCTCTAATTTAGGGATGTAGAAGATGCGTGGCAATTTCTGTGCCCGTAGGAATAAGCATGCGAACTTACTAAGAATAGCAGGTTCTAGTAAACTGCTAAAAATAGTAATTTCCGCCACCTAGAGTAGATTTAGTCAGAGATAGCTAGAGTTTACTTGGCAACTCGAGTTGGGAGTTATTTTCCTATTTAGGAAACATTGTAATTCATTATTTTGGGAACGAAGAAGGAGATCTATTTTCTTTTGGAGTTCATTTTATTGCAGTTTATCTGGTTGTTCTTAATTTGGCTACATTATCTGGTATCAGAGCTGGTTCGAAGTATTTTGTTTAAAAATGGCAGGAAGAGGAAGAGGAAGAGGAGGCGGTATTGCCCAGATGAATAGAAATATGCAAGATCTACAGAGACAAGTTGTTGCACTTGCTGCAATGATAACCCAAAGAGGAAATCAAGGTGGAGATGACACAAATGAAGAAGAAGTTTGTGAAGAGGAGGAAACGCAAGCACCGCCATTAGCTTTTGAAGAAAGGATGCTTAGAGCATTAGAAGGAAAGAATGATGGGATAAGAGTTGATGTTTCAGAGTATGGTGGTAGTCTAAAACCAGAGGAGCTGATAGACTGGCTGAGTAGCATGGAAATTTTTTTTGAGTGGAAGGCTATGTCAGAAGAAAAGAAGGTAAAATTTGCATGCACGAAATTGAAAGGTCATGCTATGTTATGGTGGGATCACCTATAGAAAGAGCGGTCAAGAAAGGGGAAAGAAAGAATTAGGACATGGAGTAAGATGGAGAAGAAGCTAAAAGATAAATTTCTACCTGTGGATTATGCATAAACCCTTTACAGGAGATTTCAAAATCTCAGACAGAACTTACAAACAGTGCAAGAATACACAGATGAGTTCTACAAGTTGTCTATTCGTGTAGAGCATGAAGAAACTGAGGAACAAATGGCTGCGAGGTATGTTAATGGATTAAAATTTTCTATTCAAGATGAGATAAGTATGCATAGGATTAAAAGCATGGAGGATGCCTATCAATTAGCCTTAAAGGATGAGGAAAAACAAAATCGTCAAAGTTTTAAGCAATCACCTGGAATGAATAGGGGGGCCTCATCTTCCTTTTGGGGATGAGCTGGTTTCAGCCAAGGTAGGGGAGAATCATCTCGTGGATGGGAAAAGCAAGAGGATACGAGACAAGATTTCCAGAATCAACAAAGAGGCAGAGGATTTTATAGGGGTAGAGGATATGCTGGCGATAGAGGATGGGAGGCTCCATGAAGACCATTTGTTTGTTACAAATGTGGTGAAGAAGGGCATCGGGCTTTTGAATGCCCACATACTTATACACATGAAAAAAGGCAAGGAGATGCTCTAAGAGTAAATCTTGTTGAAGCTGAGCAAGTAGAAGATGAACAGGACCTCGAAATTCCACCAGATGTTGGAGAAACTCTGATGATCAAGAGGACAATGATTGCTCCAAGAAAGGAGGTCAAGGGGGATGCATGGCTACGTACAAATATTTTCAGAACAAGATGCACTTCAGGAGGAAAGGTATGTAATGTTATTATTGATGGTGGTAGTTGTGAGAACATGGTTTCAAATGAGATGGTCGATAAATTGGGTCTGCATTGTGAGAAGAATCCTAACCCTTATCGTATTGCATGGTTTAAGAAGGGTAATGAAGTTACTGTTGATAAGAGATGTTTAATAAGCTTTTCTATTGGGAACAGTTATAAGGATGAGATTTGGTGTGATGTTATTCCTATGGATGCATGTCATATACTGCTAGGAAGACCATGGCAATTTGATAGAAAAGTTATTCATGATGGGGGAAAAAATACTTATACTTTCTGGAAGGATGGCACAAAAATAGTTTTGATACCTCTTAAAGAAGAGGGGAAGGCTGAAAATATGCTTTCTGCAAAGGAATTTGTGAAGGAGGCAAAGGCAACCGGTTTCTGTTATGCACTAGTTGCAAATAAGGATGAACTTGTAAGTGCTCAAATACCAATAGAAACATCAGAATTACTAGGAGAATTTTCAGATGTTATTCCTGATGAGCTACCAGATGGATTACCACCCAAAATAGATATTCAACACCACATGGATTTGATTCCAGGGTCTTCACTCCCAAATCAAGCGGCTTATAGGATGAGCCCGACATTGCATGCAGAGTTGAATAGGCAAGTGGCAGAGCTCGTGCGAAAGGGGGTCGTAAGGGAGAGCATGAGTCCGTGTGCAACACCATCTTTATTAACACCAAAGAAGGATGGAACATGGAGAATGTGCACGGATAGCAGAGTGATCAATAAAATTACAATCAAGTATCGGTTCCCAATACCTCGCCTTGATGATATGATGGATGTGCTTGCTGGATCTAATTATTTCACCAAGATTGATCTTCGAAGTGGTTATCATCAGATTTGGATCAGATAAGGAGATGAGTGGAAAACAGCTTTCAAGACAGGAAATGGATTATATGAGTGGTTGGTGATGCCATTCAGGTTATCCAATGCACCTAGTACTTTTATGAGATTGATGAACACCGTGCTACGGGAGTATAATGGTAAGTTTGTTGTGGTTTATTTTGATGATATCTTGATCTTTAGTAAAACTAAAGAAGAACATTTGAGGCATCTAAGATTGGTATTTGAAGTGTTAAGGAAAGAGAAACTCTATGTAAATATGAAGAAGTGCACATTTATGCAAGAGAGCTTGGTATTCTTGGGCTTTATTATTTCAGCAGGTGGGGTACAGATGGACTCAGAAAAGATAAAGGCAATTATTGAATGGCCTACTCCACGGAGTATAACAGAGGTAAGGAGCTTTCATGGTTTAGCAACATTTTACAGAAAATTTATTAAAAATTTCAGCGGTATTGTAGCACCTATCACAGATTGCACAAAAGGAAGGGAGGTTTTGTGGACAAAGGCAGCTGAGGATAGTTTTCAATTCTTGAAGAAGAAGGTGACAGAGGCACCCATTTTGGCACTACCAGATTTTGATAAAGTGTTCGAGGTTGATTGTGACGCCTCACATGTGGGTATTGGAGCTGTTCTAAGTCAAGGAGGAAAGCCAGTAGCTTTCTTTAGTGAGAAACTAAATGAGGTAAGAAAGAACTACTCTACTTATGATGTGGAATTTTATGCAATTGTACAAGCATTAGGGCATTGGAGGCATTACTTAGTGCCTAAGGAGTTTGTGTTATTTACAGACCACATAGCCCTGAAGTATGTGAATACCCAAAGAAGTTGAATAGTAGGCATGCAAAGTGGGTATCATTTTTGCAGGGATATACTTTTTCTCTAAAACATAAATCCGGAAAACAGAATCAAGTTGCAGATGCATTGAGTAGGCGTGTGATTTTGTTTACCACTATGGAAAATGAGGTGGTGGGTTTTGAAGCAATAAAGGGTTTGTATTCTTCTGATTCTGATTTCAAGGATATTGTTGAAAGAATAATTAGTCCATTGTCAGACAATGTAGGAGATGTCCTAGATGAGTATATTTTACAGGATGGATACCTATTCAAGGGACGCCAACTATGTATTCCAGTTGGGTCTATGAGAGAAAATATAGTGAAAGAGTTGCATAGCGGAGGGTTGGCTGGGCATTTTGGTAAGGATAAGACGATAGCCTTGGTAGCAGACAAATACTATTGGCCAAAGCTGAAAAGAGATGTGGTAAGATATGTGGAGAGATGCCGAATTTGCCAAGTCGCGAAAGGCCATTCACAGAATACAGGGTTGTATATGCCGTTGCCTGTTCCTAAAGGGTCGTGGACAGATCTGAGTATGGAATTTGTTTTGGGATTACCAAAAACACAACGAGGTAATGATTCCATTTTTGTGGTTGTTGATAGGTTTTCTAAGATGGTTATTTTATTGCTTGCAAGAAAACAAGCGATGCAACAGGCGTAGCAGATTTGTTTTTCAGAGAAGTTGTTTGTTTGCATGGTGTTCCAAAAACCATTACTTCAGATAGGGCCACAAGGTTCTTAAGTCACTTCTGGCGGACTTTATGGAAGAAATTTGGTACTCAACTACAGTTCAATAGTGCTTATCATCCATAGACTGATGGGAAAACAGAGGTGGTAAATAGGAGTTTGGGAAACCTGTTAAGGTGCATTGTTGGGGAAAAGCCGAAACAATGGGACTTAGCATTACCGCAAGTTGAGTTTGCATATAACAGTTCCATAAACAGATCCACGGGAAACTCTCCATTTTCAATTGTGTATGGGAGTAATCCAAATGGGGTATTAGATTTGGTACAGCTACCCGTTGATGGCAGAGTCAGTGATGATGCAGAAGCATTTGCCGAACATATACAACAATTGCAGGAGGAAGTGCGGAAGAAGCTGCAAAATAGTAATGACAAGTATAAGGAAATAGCAGATGTGCACAGAAAAAGAAAGGTATTTACAGTTGGTGAGTTGGTTATGGTATATCTGTGGAAGGAAAGGTTTCCAAGAGGAACCTATAACAAGTTGAAGTACAAGAAGATTGGACCCTGTAAAATCGTGAAAAAATAAACGATAATGCTTACGAGGTAGAATTGCAAGGGAATTTTGATATTTCTCCAGTGTTTAATGTTTCATATTTTTATTCTTTTCATGGGGATGGTGAAGAAAGGGATGATGCTGATGAAGTAGTAGATTGGCGGCAGCAGGTTCCAGTGAAGAAGAAAGAAGAAGTGGATCAAATTCTAGATAAGAAAACAATGGACACGCGACATGGGAAATACAACAAATATTTGGTACATTGGAAAGGACTGGAATAAGAGGAAAATACTTGGGTCATAGAGTCAGAGATTCAGAAGTTGGATGCAAATAAATGGAAGCATTTTGAAGAAGACAACTTGCAGGAGCTGCGTTTTTTTCAAGTAGGGGAGAATGATGCGCCCGAATTAGCAAGAACTTGACAAGTTCATAACTTGAGCTCCGGGTGTCCGTTTGAGTCCGTTTTTTTTTGAAACCACGTGTTTCGATGAGCCGAACACAGCGGAAACCCATCCTACTGGTTGGGGCAAGTTTTCGACACGTTTTCAGGCCCTAAATCCGCCATCTTGAGGCCGAAAATTAGGATTTAAGTTATAGTTTGGTTTTTTCCTATTTTTGAGCATTAGTTAATTTTAGTCTATTAATTGCATTGTGAGTTAGAAAGTTGGAAATTCCTCTAATTTAGGGATGTAGAAGATTCGTGGCAATTTCTGTGCCCGTAGGAATAAGCATGCGAACTTACTAAGAATAGCAGGTTCTAGTAAACTGCTAAAAATAGTAATTTCCGCCACCTAGAGTAGATTTAGTCAGAGTTAGCTAGAGTTTACTTGGAAACTCGAGTTAGGAGTTATTTTCCTATTTAGGAAACATTGTAATTCATTATTTTGGGAATGAAGAAGGAGATCTATTTTATTTTGGAGTTCATTTTATTGCAGTTTATCTGGTTGTTCTTAATTTGGCTACATTAAGATATGAGTTGGTGCTATAAAATAACATCTTTTTGTATAACCTCCAACGGATACTGTTTTCATGCCCGTTAAGTTTGAGGTTATAGATATGTCATCTAATTCAAATGAATAAGTGTTTCTAAAATCTATCATGTTGTATCTTTTTTTAATTGTTATATAGTGTTTCTAGTTCCATTGTTATCTATTCATATTGTCTGGCTTAACCACTTGTGTTTTTTTGCATTTTCCCTTACATTTTTACCAAGTTATTACATCTAATTGTATCTGTAATGTAAAGGGAAAGGGACCCTTTAACCCTCCTTTAACTATAAAATACATGAAATCATTAGTATAAATTTATGTTGTGTGTTGCAGTAAGTAATTTAAACAATTACTCTTTATTAAATTTGGTTTGTTTTATGTTTTCAATTTGTTGGTAGAAGTGAAGAATAGCGGCCACTAGCATCTATATATTCTAGAATATCTTTTTGTTAATGAATTAATATATATTTATAACTTTAGGATTGAGGGGCCTTAATGCAAGTGAAGAATTATCCTAGTAGCCGCTAATCTCAAGATTGTGTTATGTTATACCAATGCCACGAACATCAGAAAAATAAAGTAAACATCCACCCTAGTAGTCGCTAGTCTTAAAAGGTAATATTGTAACATCAAAATATAATAAAGGAGATTAGTTAGTAATTTATTCAGGTCATTATAAATTATCCTTTATGCAAGGAAAAAAATATCCTAGCAGCTACTAATGTCAAGACTTTGTTATGTTGCACCAATTCTATTTAATAATCTTTGACATTAGCGGCCACTAGGATTCGAATATCATGGTAGGATTTCGATAAATTAATACGAAAATATAAATATAATGGTAGGATTACTTTCTCTAAGCAGGACATGGAGGTGGCCTTGGGTCCTTAATATCCACCGAGCAATCCACATTTGAAGTGCCCCGCTCTGTCCCGCTTGTTCCATATGAAGAAGTTCTAACCCTACCTTAGGGTGTCCCCACGACCACTTATTGAAAGCATACAATGAACTCAATAGGAATGGAACTTGGGTTGATGATTACAAATTATGATTTAATAGTTCATGATTTTTAAATATGTATATTTTATTTTAGACTTTAAAATTATGTAGAGAATATATTTTTAACAGATTTAAAATAAGTACTTTTAAGTAAAAAGAATTGTAAGGAAATCCATTACTTTAATATAAAATAAAATTTTGTGGGTTTTCTACATGGCACCATTTCATTGGATAATTTATTGATGAGATTTGATGTGACTTACTTTAGTGGCTATTTTTATTTAATTTTTAACTTGAATTCAAGCAACTGATGGTAGTTGTGAAAAAATAATTTGTGACTAATGAATAGAAATTGAGTAAAATTTTAAATGTATAAATCAATAATTTGAAGCTCTGGATCGTTATTTGTCCATGGCTAATGACTAGAATAGTAATGAATTAATTATTGGATCTGACTCTTGTATTAAAATTTCATCATTAAAATGTAGACCTTGTCAGGGAAAATCAATCTTGTGTGATTAAAATTACCTTTGTATCCTCTCATTAACTCCAAATTAGACCTTAAATCATGCCTATTAAGATATGTACTAAATAGGTAGATTTTTTGATAAGATTTGCAATAAATATCTTGATTGGTCAGACTCATCACCTTTTCCAAAAAACCTTGATATTAAATTTGTTGGCATGCTTGTATTAATTTCAAGCATGTGATGGTAGACTATTGAGAATTATCCTAGCAGTCGCTAATCTAATAAAATATTCTAATCAGTGGCTGCTAATATTGCTGCAAATATTCTTTCCAATGTAGCCATCGATGGTCCTGACGTCACATTGATTTCATGTAATTGTAAATATTTGAATGGTCTAGTAAATATAATTTCACATGAAGGGAGGCGTAGAACCTTCCTACATCATTAATGGCAGCTTGTGTATTTTCATTTTTTAGCTGGGCGTTGGATCCTCTTTCCTCACTATTCTCTCTTCCCATGAGCAAGATAATTATTTTTTTCATGGGATTTCCTTTTATTCCTCTGCATGGAAAGTAGTGGGAATAGACCTTCTCATCGACCATCTCCCTCATGTTTCTATAGGATGTCTTTCATTATGAATCTATTCGTGAAGATGAAGTGATTGAATGTGTTTTGGGTGACTCAATTATGTAAGCTTCTAATAGGGTGCGCGATGCTTCTAATATAGCTGTAAATTTTTTTTACAATTTTCTTCTACTTCACCCAAACAAGGAGGATGTTGAGGCTATAGCAGATTACTTCATTTATCTGGTTCACAAATGCAGCTTGTGATGAATAATTAGATTTTTGTCACATCCCAAACCCCTTTATTTGGGTAGAAGAGGTTGAAAAACATGTTATCAGTCTCAGGCGTGGGGTTCATTGGCTTGAGGAGAAATACAGGGAAATACTCATTCATGTTGAGAACATGTATTCTTTCCCTTGACATGATGGCCTAGATCTAAATAGTATGATCCCCTTGGATCTACCTGTTGTTTGTCTCCCTATTGATTCAATTATCGATCATGTTAACCAGTTCCGCACACTATTTAGGGAGAAATTTATTCACTTTCTTGGCAAGGCTTCTCAATGCACAACGAGTGGTGTGGGCTGGTAGCTATTTACACAACTCTTTTGGCTCATGTTCATGTTTGGTTCTATTTATTCCTAGTTTGTTTTTGCTATTTTGTCTGTTCTCTTATTTTATCTCCCCTTTGTGGTGTTCCTTATTGTGGGTAATTGGGTTTTTTGTGTCACTTGGTTTTCATATTGGTTTTATATTGTATGGGTGGGTTCTTGTAACCCCCCAATTCAATGCTCTAGTAAAAATAATTTAAAAAAAAAAAAAAACATATTGAACTCACCGGCTACTAGGCTGAAAATTTATTTTTGCGATATGTGTAATCACGAAATTCATTAAAAAAATTTATGTTAAATGAAGGGAGTATAATAATATTCAATCTGAGGGGATACATGTAATCTATAAAATCATTTATATTGTCATGTCTTCGAATATTTTTTTAATATGATTCAATGCTTTTGATAGGATCTTAGAACTTGGGAATTGATGGGATCCCACCCAATTACAAACTCAAAAGATAATCAATAAATCACACAACCTAGAAAAACAAAACCAAAAAAGATAACTAGGCTACAAGACAAGAAAACCCAACATCGATAGCGATCAAAATACCCAACCGCTAACAACCAAGGATAGGAACTAGAAATTACACCTGAGAGACTAAGTTTCTTGGCTACAGAGACATTCTCCCACCCACTAAGTCATCCTCCCAAGCCCCTGAGAATAGGAAACATGAATTCTTGAATTAAACTGCATCAAAACACATGTAAAATGTCAGTGATATAATAATCCAACTTCTAGGATAAATCCTATCCCTTTCAAAAATTATTTATTACCACCTGGGAATCACCTTCATTTTCCAAAACTTCACAACCAATGTTGAATACCAATATGATACCTACCAATAAATCTTGAGCCTCTTCCTCATTACATGTGTCATATTTTTAAGGAAAGGACCCAACTATTATTAAACTTCCATCTGCATATGTAATTAAACACCTCATTCTTAATAGACCTAGGTTGCCTTTTGAGGCTTCATCAAAGGTAAGTTATCAAAAAGTTGGAGGGGTGGAAAATTATGGATGGTAATCACTTTTATTATACTAGAGCTATGAACTAGAGTGGTGGAGGATCAATTTCTCTAAGTGGGATATGGGGGTGGGCTTGGGTCCTTAATGTTTGCCAAATGATCCACATTTAAAGCACCCCACTATGTTCTATTTGGTCCATATGGAGAAGTTCAACCCCTACCCCAAGGTTTCCCCTGAGCCACTTATTGAAAGCATATAATAAACTCAATGGGAATAGAATTTGGGTTGATGATAACAAGCTACTTGTAACTCACCAATAGCCCAAGAACTTGAGTTCATCCTATCTTTAGATATTTTTTGTCTAGTCATGTATTTGAATATCCATTAGGTCATTACGGATTGTCCCATATGAAAGGAAAAAACTATCCTAGTGGTTGCTAACCTCGATCCTCTGTGATGTTGCAACAATTCTCATTCTAATAACATAATGAACCCAGCAGCCACTAGGCTTAAAATTAAATACAACGGGTGCTAGGCTTAAATTTTTGTTTAGAATTCATGCGATAGGATTCAAATATACTAGCACTCTCAGTAACAACTAGGCTTAAATTTTCATTTGGAATCACGAGTATTCATGAAAGAAATGTAGTGAGTAACCACCCTAGTGGTTGCATGTCATTAAAAATAGTCTTTTCAAATTGAACTACAATTGCGGGGAGCATTCAAAGTGCCATGTTATCTTCCACTTGGTTCATATGGAGAAGTTTTACCCCTATCTCAAGGTGTCCCCATGACCACTTATTGAAAGCATCCAGTGAACTCAATGGGAATGGAACTTGGGTTGAGAATTACAAAATATTTGTAAATTTTTTATTGTAAATGTTTTTATTATACTAGATCTATGAAATGGAGTGGTAGAGGATCACTTTCTCTAATAAGGACATGGAGGTGGGATTGTCTCCTTAATGTCTTTCGAATGATCCACATTTGAAGTGACCTACTATGTTCCACTTGGTCCATATGGAGAAGTTCAACCCCTACCTCAAGGTGTCCCCATGGTCACTTATTGAAAGGATCTAGTGAACTCAATGGGAATGGAACTTGGGTTGATGATTACAAAATATTTAAAAAATTTAGATGGTAAACACTTTTATTATATCGGATATATGAATTGGAGTGGTGGAGGAGCACTTTCTCTAAGCAGGACATGGAGGTGGCCTTGGGTCCTTAATGTCCACCGAGTGATCTGCATTTGAAGTACTCCACTATGTTCCCCCTGGTCCATACAGAGAATTTTGAACCCTACCTGAAGGTGTCTGCATGGCCACTTATTGAAAGCATCTAGTGAACTCAATGGGAGAAGAACTTGGGTTGATGATTACAAACTATTTGTAAATTTTTTATGGTAAACACTTTAATTATACTGGAGGAGGATCTTTTTCTCTAAGCGAGACATGGAGGTGGGCTTGGGTTCTTAATGTCTCCCGAGTGATCCACATTTGAAGCACCCCATTATGTTCCACTTGGTCCATATGGAGAATTTGCACCCTACCTTAAGGTTTCCCCATGGCCATTTATTGAAAACATCCACTGAACTCAATGGGAATGGAACTTAGGTTGATGATTACAAAATATTTTAAAATTTTGGATGGTAAACGCTTTTATTATACTGGATATATGAACTAGAGTGGTGGAGGAGAACTTTATTTAAGTGGGACATTGAGGTGGGATTAGGTCCTTAATGTCCGTCGAACGATCCACATTCAAAGTGCCTCGCTATGTCCCACTTGGTCCATATGGAAACATTTTACCCATACCTCAAGTTGTCCCCATGACCAGTTATTGAAAGCATCCAACAAAATCAATAAGAATGGAAATTGGGTTGATGATTAAAAACTACTTGTATTTCAACAAAAGCCCAAGAACTAGAGTTCATCCTATCTTGGAATATTTGTTTTATAGTCATGAATTTGAATATTTGTCTTGTCATTACTCATTGTTTTGTATACAAGACAACAACTATCATAGCGGAAACTAACCTCAAGCCTTTGTGATGATGTAACAATGTTGATTCAAATAACATATTGAACACAATGACCACTAGGCTTAAAATTTAACACAATAGTCGTTAGGCTTAAATTTTTATTTGTAATCACGAGTATTCAAGAAAGAAATGTAGTAACAACCACCCTAGAGGTTTTCGATCATTAAAAAGTAGTATTTTAAAATTGAAATATAAATGTGGGGAGCATTGGAAATACCCCGATATGTTCCACTAGGTCCATATGGAGAAGTTCGACCCTTACCTCAAGGTGTCTCCATGACCACTTATTAAGAGCATCCAATGAACTCAATGGGAAAAAAACTTGGGTTAATGATTATAAACTACTTGTAACTCACCAATAGCCCAAGACCTTGAGTTCAACATGTCTTTGAATATTTGTTGTCTACTTGTGTATTTGAGTAACAAGTTGAACTCAGTGGCCACTGGGCTTAAATTTTAGTTTGGAATTCATACAATACACTTTGAATAAACTATTAATCTTAGCGGCCACTAGGATTAAATTTCCATTTAGAATCACCAGTATTCAGGAAATAAATTTAGTGAGGAACCGCCCTGGCAGTCATCATTCATTGAAAATAGTTTTTAAAATTTAAATATAATAATGGGGAACATGGTTAGATTTTCAATTGATTGGTTAAAAATTTCCCTGAATGCAAGAAACATCTATCCTAGTGGCCACTAACCTAAAGTACTTGTGATTTTCCTGGAGTTGAATATAATTATCTTCGACCGTAGCAGACACTAGGAATATCATGCAATAAAATTTGAATAGCGTTTTATACTCAGAGTCCATGTGGCTAAACTATTGGTGTCAGAGTTTAGTTTAGTAATGATATTTTAGTTGGGTCGTTAATCAATATCTTGAATGCAAGATAAGAATTATCCTAGTGGCCACTAATCTTAAGTCATTATTATATTACACCAATGCAGTGGAATAATATACAACCTTAGAGGCTACTAGGATTCGAGTATCATATGATAGACTTCGGATAACATATTGAATTCAATGACCGCAATGTAGAAAATATCATGTGAAGACAAAAAATATTCAAAGAAAGAAAGTAAACAACAACACTAGTGGTCGCTAGTCTTAGAAGGTCGTATTGTAACATCCAAATATAATAAAGGAGCTTAGTTATTTTTTCATTTAGGTCGTTACTAATCTTCTTGTATGCAAGAAAACAAATATCCTAGCGGCCGCTAATCTCAAGTATTTTTTATGTTTCACCAATGTTATTTAATAATCTTCGACATTAGTAGCCACTAAGCTTCAAATTTCATGGTAGGATTATGATAAATTAATACAAAAATCTATGTATAATAATGGTGCTTAGCTCATTTTTTAGGTGAGTCATCCTAGTTGTATCATATGCAGGTCAACTAGAATCTTAGTGGTCGCTAGTCTCCCTTCTTGTTTGAACAATGTATTCAGGAAAATCTTTAATATTTTTCTTGTCTTGGAATATTTGTTTCCTTGGGTTGTTTTTTAATAGTTAGGAAATGTTGTAAACATCGAGCTTAGTGGCCTCTAATCTTGGAAAATGTTATTTTAAAATTTTAAAATTGTAAAATTGTTACTTTAGATTGGCTCATTTATCAAGTAAGTCATTACTAACTATACATGAAATATATGTTTTTAAATAGAACAATTAAAATTTATATTTAATAATATTTACAAGTAAATATAAAGTGATTACCTTTTATTAAACATAAAAACAATTGTAAAAACAACATATTTAATTATTTCTATGTGGGAAAAAAAATTTAAAAAACTATGTATATCAATGTTGTAATCAATTAAGAATCAAATATTAAATAATTAGTCATGACTATTTATTTCATATTAAAAAATCATTAAATGATATCAAAATGATTGCCTATACTATACAAAATCAAACCATTACGATTTATAAAAAAAGAATACGTGACTCGTTTTTTACAGCTAGAGATAGATGTCAATGTTTACGGGAAAAAAAAAGACAAAGAAGAGTAGAAAATTTAAAAAAACTCCAGATAAATAGATACAAGGGATGGAAAGGGAATCCATTTAACAAAAATGAAAACTTGAGCGATGACTGAACAAAAAAAATGGATTTTAAGGAGTAAATATTTTAAAAGGGATTACAAAATCTTTAGTAATGGGCGGAAAAAAATATTTGGTCATGGGCAGACAAAAATCTTCATTCATGGGCTAAAAAAATATTTGGTCATGTGGCAGGAAAAAATATTTAGTTATGGGTGGACAAAAATGTGGTTTTTATAAGAAGATGAAATGGAACTATAAAGATGCCAAAGGGAAAGGCTGGGACGAATTACGATGCAAAAAATGATAACTGGGTGAATACAAAGTGGTTGCAAGTGCCCACCATCAACTATAGTACACATCCAATAACTTTACTTTTGATAAATACCTATTTTGGTTGTATCTTATATTTTGATATGCTTGATAATGTAAGTTTAAGCTTCGTATTCTCACTAAAACACAGTATCAGAGAGATTCTATCTATACCATGTTTTACTTGTCTCTTTTGATATTTTTCTTTGTTGGCCTTCTTATCTACACTCATGCACATGATTCATCCACTATAACTATTTTCTGTCTTGTTTGTGCACCCTCAAACACGATTATGATCACTACCTCAGCTTATCATTTAAAAAACTCTCTTGGAATCGAGCACTCAGACCAATAAATTAGTCCATGTGCGTGTTGTATTCTAATTTCAAGAGCTCCTTTTCTGCGTTTACAAAATAAAATAGAAACCCTAATATATATTTTTCTGGTTTATTTAGTTTTTTTCCAAATGCATTCAACGAAAGAAATTCTAAAAAATACAAAAAAAGGTGAGAATAGGAAATTTCAAAATTTGAATTTCCCGTTCTTAAAACAAAATTGTGGGATTTTGATATTTCAAATATTGTCATTCAATGCAGGAAATTCTGCATATTATACCTTGAATTAACCCGTCATTAATCTTTGCATTTAATTCGGGGCATATGGTAGGATACAGGGAAATAAAATTGTTTAATTTTACCTACTTTAGAAACAAGTGGGAAAACAAAAAAAAATTCTTTGCAAACAATCAAGAAAACCACAAATATTAATTTAAGCATAATAAAAAACCATTTACAAAGTATAATTTAACATAAGGAAACAAAAAATTTAAATTTTATTAGAGTGATATACGCCTAGTTAATTAATAATTTTTATCGAGTGTGAATTTAATATTTTTAAAATATATTTCGCATTAATTTGGGGGATAGCGTGGGATTCAAGGAAATCAAATTTATTAATACTACCTACTTTATAAAAAAGTGGGATATAAACAAAAGTTTCTTTGTGGATTCATAGAAAAACGACAATTGTTAATTTCGACATAATAAAAAACCATTTAGAAAGTAGAATTGAACATTATGAAACAAATTTTTTTAATTTTTAAGGAGTGATATATGCCTCATTAATTATTAATTTTTATTTAGTGTGAATTCGGTATTTTATAAACATAAATCATGTTAAATTTTGGAATAACATGGGATACGAGGAATTAAAATTTATTAATACTGCCTACTTTAGAAACTAGTGGGACGACGTCAAAAATTTCTTTGTGAACTCGCGGGAAAATGAAAAATATTAATTTAAGCATAATAAAAAACATTTAGAAAATAGAAGTCAATGTTATGAAACAAAAAATATTAAATTTTAATCAAGCGATATATGCCTCATTTGTAATTTTTTTATAGAGCGTGAATTCAATATTTTTAGCTATTATTTGCATTAATTAAAAAAAAATCAAATAAAATGTGGCATCTTGAAAGTTTGAATCAGTTAATTACAAAATTATATAATTGACACATTTATTAAGAAATTTTTAATTAGCGATAGAATTAACAAATATTTTTAACCTATAAAAATCCATATTATTATGGTGTAACTATAATATATTAAAATGTTTACACTTGGCATGAAATTTCTAATATATATCTTGATCGTCGATATTTTTGAGTTATTTACGCATTACTCTATAAAAATTTAAACATAATTTTACTCTACACCTGAATTTGAGAGTACCTTATAGATAGGAAAGAAAATAGTGAACATTATGCTCTATTAGTATAATTTGTTTGTAACACTGAATTCAAAATAATAAATACTTAGATTTTATAGGGGATCAGGGTATTCTCTTTAGCACCTACTAATGAACAAATTTTCATGTCTTATGTTGTCTTTCTATTTGATGAGCATAAGCCTAGCGGTCGCTAGCCTCTACAACTCCTAGGTTTCATTTCCAGCAATGTAAATAAATATCTTTACATTTTTTTATCACTAGTATTTTCATCAACTGTAATCTTATCTTATTGACTATACATTTCTTCCACATCCAAGTGTGGTACTGCATACCATATAAAGATTTCTCAACTTCTATATTCCTCATAAGTTTTTTTTTTAACACATAATTTATATCGATTCGTATCAAGTAAAATACTTAGTGACCGCTAAGCTCCATTACTTGAACAAGATCAATAAAATAGTGGTTGTGAAAGAAAATGCTTAGCGACCGCTAAGATTAAAAACTCACCAGAAGGAATGATTATGTGGAAAACATGCTAAACAATTTCATGATAAAAAAGATGCTTTTTGAACAAATCATAGTAATAGATATTAGTAGTCGCTAGGCATTTTCCATTAGATATTTTGAATGCAAATAGGTGAGATATGGAAAAATTTTATTCTCAAAAGCTATGGAGGTATTTTCATAGTTGAGAAGAAAGATGATTAATAAAAATGTTTTTCAGGGTGCTCATATAACACCATAGGGACTACTAGACACACACCTTTGCATCTTTTACTTTTTTACATAATGGTGTGCATCAATGAAAATGATTAGCAAATGCTAAGCTCCACTAATTGACATGAGTAGATTAGTGGCCACTAGGCTCAACTAATTTTTATTTTGAATATAAATATCAAACAACAGTTCATATTAAAACAAATGCTTAGCAACTGCTAAGATCGATTACTTACATAAAAAAATGATTTTTTGGTAGCTTGGCTAAACAATATATTATTTCAAACATAGCGCCATAATAAAAAATCAAAGTAATAGATATTATTGGGCACTACGAATTTTTTGTGAAATATTTATATGAATTTTTTTGAGATATAAAAATTGTTTACTTTCAAAAGCTATGGAGGTCTTTTGAGAAAGTAATAGATTAGTGACCTCAAGGATAAATTATTTATTAATTTCGAGAATAGAGATACAGAACAATTCGTATAAAAGAAATGCCTAGTGACAACTAAGATTGAATGATTACAAAACATAGTGCTCTAAAATTATTTTTTATTGATAAATGAGAAATGAATAGATTAGTGGCCTCTAAGCTAAATTGTTTCTTGATTAAGAAAACAGAGATAAAAAAGTTCGCATTACAAAAAATGCTTAGTGACCACTAAGTTATGATACTTACAAAACATAGCACTTGGATAACAAATCATATGAATGGATGAAATGGCGTCGTAAGGAATTTTTTATGTCGGTTCATATCAAATAAAATGCATAGCGATTGATAAGCTACATTATTTACAGAAAGGAGTGGCTTGGTGCTCACTTGACTATACTGTTTTTGTTTTTAAAAAATATCGACCAAATAAAAATCATTGTCTATCTAACCCACTTATTAGATCATAATAATATACGTACATATTTTAAATGTGAAGACATATCCTCATCATCTTGTCCCTACATATTTCTATAAATAACCCATTAAACAAAATAGTCCTAAACGTTTTACTAAAAATGGAGGGAAAAGATGAACATAGGTTGTTCTTAAGAAAGAATGATCTAAGACCATGAAGAAAAATGTGTGTTTTATTATTTACAATTATTCATTGATGACAAGGTTATCACCTACTATCCTATGTATTGTTAACGAATCTATTTTAAAAAATGCGAGAAAACAATCTCAACAGGTTTGAAGTCATTATTTTAAATTATATTATATTCGATGAACTATACTTGGCAGAGCCAAGTCCTTGAATACAAACCTTCGAGAAGGATGAAAAACATTTAGAATTTTTGCAATTGATAAGTGATGTTAGTTAGTGTGTATATGCAGATAGGTATTAAATTTCAAGAATTCGATTCGCAAATGCGGAAGGTGTTATTACAAAGAATGTTGAAGAGGGTATTGAGAAAAGAATGTTAGTGGAAAGCATGTTGTGTATAATTTGTGTAGAAAGAATTGTCTTTAACCAACCTTGTCGATACAATATTGTATCGATCAATTTTGTCCTAATATAGTGGTTTGTATTGCCCCGCTATATGATTTGTATCATGAAACAAGATGAAGTATGGAATTTTTAGATTATTTTCATTAAATTTTAAGTAATGAGTTTTTTTTGTTCAAGACCACACCGATATTTTTTATTTCAAAGGAAAGCAATAGAAGGGAATTTTCTATCATTGAGACTTGCATAGATCTTGATGGAATTATGAATATCTGCACATTTTTTGTCGGTAATTCATAGTTGAGGCTTAATTTTTTTACTTCTCTGTCTTTTTATGTTTTGTAATCGGATGTACTCTTATAATTTTTGTCTTCCAAGTTTAAACTTGTGGCTTTGGGGTGTGATTCCATACCACCAATTTTTTTGGTGAATATTCTTATATCATTTTACTTGCTAATAAAATATACAATGTTATTCATAAATAAATCACACCATCAATCCCAAATTAGTAAATTAAAAGTATATGTAAAAATTATTGAGATTACTCGAAGGACCAAATATAAAAAAAATATTTTTTAATGATTATTAATAGTTTGAAGATTAAATTGTGCAGTATCTTGATATTGATTACCGAGGTTGTCCCCAATGTAAGATTATGGACCCTAATCCCACCCAATGTAAATTAATAAATGTATGAATCAAAATATTAAAGTGTAGTAACATTATTGGTCCATTGTTATTTAATTGAATAGTAATGAATTAAATATTGGAGGTGTCTCTCATATTATTGCTAACACCACCATCAAAAAACTTGTGTGAATAAAAATCCTTTTCTACTCTTTCATTAATTACATATTAGACCTTACATGTTATATATGGGGAGGCTACTAAAAAGACATATTTTATATAAAATCACGTGATAAGATTGGAAATAAATATGTTTATGACCCAAACTCATCACCTTTTCCAATAAAGATTGATATTAAATCCCCTAGCAATCTTGTATTAATTACAAGCATGCGATGACATAGCCACTCCATGTATTTACCGATCCTCTCCTCCTTATTTTCACACCTTTTTTCTTTATTTCACTGGCTTTCATTTTGTCTGTCATGGCCTTTCCAATGTTTCCTTTCATGTAATTTTCCACGTCGGTGCATGAAATGGCATTTTATACCAAAATTTTGCATCGCCATTTGAAATCCATTTTTTGAATTGAAATAGATCAAGAAAAGGTTTCTATTGAGGGAGTTCTTGGAGATGATTATATTTATATAGAGGGATGTCTGAGGGTAAATGAAGAAGTTTCTTTGATGTTCATTTTTCATCTTCTTATCATACATCCAGTGAAGGATTGGGCTTTGGAGATGGGTTGTCACTGGATCAAGCCAGTGTATAGGGTTGGCATGGAAGCAGAAATGGAAAAAACCTTGAGTGCATCATGGCCCTTTCTATCTGAGGATCATTATAAATAAGATTTTTTTTTTTGGACGTGGCCATTTTTTCAGAGTTTTACAAATGGTTTGACGTCCTATTGCAATTCATGTCTGGTGTGTCCAAATGGGGTGAGACATCGAGGGTGGGAGATAGTTTTTTCCCCTTTCCTGACTTGGATGATATGTTTGTTTTGCTACAAGAGGAATTGGACACGTTGGGATATTTTTCACCAGGAAGGTCACGAGGCATACCATTGGTTAAAGACTCAGGTTGCTGCTAGAAAAGAGCATCTTTTTCTGGAACCTCCCATGGAAATGGTTTTCATCCCCATTAAAGTAGAGGTTACGAAGGTATCATCTAATTCAAATAAATAAGTGCTTCTAAAATCCATTAGGGTGTAAAAAAAATTTGGTTGTTATATAGCCTTGCAAATTGTATTGTTACCAAATCATCTTGTCTATCTTACCAGTCTATGGTTTTTTGGTATTCCCAATCACTTGTTTTTTGGCATAGGACCTTAATCATTTTTTCACCAAAGTATTGTTGGATCATTCAGTTTTTTTAGATTGATCCTCTCATTATATCTATGATGTAAAGGGAAAGGTACCCTTCAACTCTCCTTCACTTATAAAAATCAAGAAATCATTAATAAAAGTTTTTTTTGTGTGTTACACTATCCAATTTCAACAATTAATCACTATTAAAGTTTGGTTTGTTTGAAGATTTCAATTCATTTGCTAGAAGTGAAGACTAGCAGCCACTAGCATCAATATATTATAGAATATCTTTCTGTCAATGTTAAAAATAATTTGTACAACTTTAGGATAGAGGAGTTAATAGTGGATTGATGGCTATCTTCCCATCACTTAAAAAAAATTGAGTTACACTACATCATTGTGGAAACCTGGAGGTCTTCACTTTTGAAATCTATGGAGGTCTTTGAGAAAGGAATAAATTTAATTCTCTTTTCCTAATAATAGAAGATAATGTAAATGGCTCTATTTCTTTTACATAAACCTCTCCTACAATAATTTGTCTAGGGAAATTCATGTCATTAAATGTTTTTCATGTTTTCCTACATACATTTGTAGATATAAACACAAATTTTCTCTATGTACCAATTCAATTTTATTTCTTATGGTTTTTGGATATCACCAATTAACCGATGTAATAAATATTAGTTTTATTTTAAATAGCTCAGGTTCTAAAGAGACATTCTTCTGTTGTTATCAAAAAATTGGCAAACTTGGATATGTCTAATGTTTTCAAACAAAATTGTGGCCCTATGCAATTAACAACATCCATCTCAAAACAAAAAATTGTTTGGATCTATTATGGTTTAGTACTACTATTGTGTATAATTATAGCTCTCTACCGTTCAAATAATCCAAAGGTATTTACAAAAAAAATTGCAAACAAAATGGAACTAGGTGTTAAAACTAACATGGCAAGACATGATTTCATATTATATAGATTATCAGATGAACAAATCAGAAAGCAATATCATATTACATTTTCTTTATTGACACATCTATTTGTTGCATTTAGGTTCTCCAAGGTTAGTCATACTACACATGAACATGGCTCTTTACATGAATGATGACATAATGACAAACAAAAAAAATCTTAAAGAGAAATATGTAATTGGCTATGGTGCTACAAGCAATCTTTATAAATGTGATCTACAGAATTCTAAGCCAATTTCTATAAAGAGAATCTAGAGTCACTACCAACTAATCATGTTTGCATTTGAAACTGATGTGGTACCAGTTGGAAGCATCAAGCATCGGAATCTTAAGAGTCTGCATGGATGTTTTCTTTCTCTACTTGGAAACCTAATGTTTTATGCTTACATGGTAAACTAAAGTCTGTCAAATATCCTACATGGTGAGTAATATGATTATGTAATGAAGAAAAATGAATATGTACGTTATAGATTCAATTTTTGAAATATAAGTGTCCAATCAACCTCTAACCTTCATAGTAAAATGGATATTTGGAAAATCTAAAAAGTGTTTTATTAATTTTATTTTTGTATAGGATCATCAAAGAAGATTAAGCTAGACTAGATACGAAAGGCTAAATATTTCTCATGGTACTGAAGAAGGATAGCCATATCTTCATTATGACTGTAACCCATGCATTGTTTACAGTGATGTGAAGACTTCTAAAATTCTTTTGGATTATAATTTTGATGCAAAATTTTTAGACTTCGGCATTACCAATTACATTTCCTTGGCCAAGCACCACACCTTTACCTATGTTATGGGTATCATTTGTTACATTGACCCATAACATGCAAGAACATCAAGGCTGAATAAGAAATATGTAGTGCACTCTTCTGTTGCTGCCTACTCGTAAATACTAGTCTCTACTTTGATAGCACCTCCACTTCTACCTCACTCAACACTACTTGTATCCAAACCGATAGTCCCATTCTAGAGGTAGAAACTATATTCATTTTTTGTGACGAATAAAATTTTCCACAAACGGTGAAGAATCCTCATATAATATTTACAATTGTATATGTATGAATTTGTAACAAATTTAAAATGTACAAATAGAACCTTTTAATGTAAATATGATGACAGATCAATTTTTTTTATTTCTTGACTCATAAAAAATACAATTGTGCCACAATGAGTGTTTTGATTGATGAAAACTATAAAATAATGGTTCAATGTATCTTGGAGGGTGTAAGACAAAAGTTTCTCACAACTTTTTTTTTGCTATTGTGTCAAGGATTATTTCATTTTCTTTCTCACACGAACGTGACTCATTGTTTATACAGATAATGGAACAATTTATAAGTATAAAGTCTACTATCTTTCAAAGTAATAGAATTTGTGATATACATAAAATCCCAACTTTTTTGTTTGATTTTAATGATTACTCGCAGGTATAGTTTATAATAATAAAACACTAGTGAACTTGTACGATATAAAAAACAATAATTGAGTTGTTACAAGGTATATTTCAAGGTGAGAATGTAATTTTATTGTGAGTTACACTAGAAGTCAAAATAACACCACTAGAATTTAAGGCTAGTTTCAAATTTAAGGATATGTGTATACTAAACATTGACAAGTTTGTGCCTTTCACTTTCAAAGTTTGAGATTCATCACTCTGAAAGTGTGAGTGTGAGACTTTGCAATTTCAAGGTGCGAATCTCAAAATTTGAAATTGTGGGGCTCACACTTTTAGAGGGTGAGGATCACACTTTCAAAGTGTGAGGATTGGATTCTTTAGAGTGTAGGGATATCACTTTGAAAGTGTGAGGCTCATACTTTTCATAGTTTTGGGCTCACACTTATAAAGTGGTGAGGCTCTCAATATTTCAAGATCGTGTGGCTCACACTTTGAAATTGCGAGACTCTCAGACTTTCAAAGTGTGAACCCCGCACTTTGAGAGTGCAAGGCTTCACATTTTCAAAGTGTGAACCCCACACTTTGAGAGTGTGATGCTCACACTTTCAAATTTTGGGGCATGCACTTAAATACAACATGATCATGACTTATAATAGTTATCGCTATCTAACCTTACATCAAGTGATTTTTCACTTTCATTTAATACAATGGGCTCATGAATTATAAGAGTTAGTGGTCACTCACCTTAGATCAATTCTCATGACTTATAAGAGTTAGTGACCACTCACCCTTAGATCGAATTCTCATGACTTATAAAATTTAGCAACTGCTCACCTTACATCAAGGCTCGTGACTTATAAGAGTTAGTGACCACTCTTACCTTCATGACTTATAAGAGTCAGCGGCTCACCAATAAATCTCAACAAGTAATAATTAGTAGTTGCTAGTGTTACATACTCTCAACATTGTAAATTTAAAAAAAGGTGAAATTTGAATCAAATAATAGCCAAATTATAATCCAATAATAGCCAACTTGGAATCCAAATCGGAATCCAATAATAGCCAAATTGGAATCCAATAATAGCGATATTGGAATCCAATAATAGTGAAATTGGAACTAGAATAATTCCAATGACAATTGCTACTAATGGATTCCAATAATAGTAATAATGGAATCTAATATAGAAAAAAATGGAATCCAATATATGCAAAAATGGAGATGGATGTTTTGTAATACTTGAAATACTAAAGTCTCAATTCACTGGAATATGTCCCAATTTAGTGAAACAAGAATTTATTATTGGATTCCAATTTCACTATTAATGGATTCCAATAATGCTATTATTAGATTCCACTTTCGCAACATAAGCCTGACAACTGCCCAATTACATAAGCCTACTGTTTGCTATCTTATATAACCCAAGAGGTTGGTAACTTACATAGCCCAAGAAATTGCAAAATTCCATAAGCTAAGTGACCACTAACTTACATATGCCAAGCAGCCGCTAACTTCAAGATAGTGTGTAAGTGATTGTTTTCATGTATGCCACATATTAATCTTAATATCATCATACATATACTATTATTCATACATACCTTATTCAAATAAATAAATATTGACATTGAAAATCCTTCCCTAAACTTCATTGAATGGTGTTAAATTTGATAGTTGTTTAGACGCTTTTCATGATTTTAGACATAACATACTTTATAAAACTGGCACCTATGACTCGCATGTTTAAAATTTGACTGTTAATATTTATATACATTTATATAAATAATGTATTTGTATATATTAAGCATAGTTCAAAATATTGAATTGTCATTTATACATTTTGTATGTAGTGTATAAGTGTGAGTGATCACACTTACAAGTGCGATTGGTTGCACATCTAAGTGCAATCCTCGTGTCGAAAATCTCTCGACTCATACTTTAAGTGTGACTATCTACTGAAACTTCTAAGTGTGAGTATCAACTCACACTTCTAAGTGAAAGTCTTGACTCACACTCCTAAGTGTTGGTATCAACTCACACTTCTAGGTGCAAGTCTTGATTCACATTACTAAGTGCAATTCTTGATTCACATAGCTAAGTGTGATAAATCACATGTCAAACAATTTTTGGGTAACGGTAATTTATCAATACTGCATTTGAAAATACAAAACAATGTTTATTTATACCAATTATTTTATATAATTTCATTATTTTTAATATATATATATATATATATATATATATATATATTAATGTAAATTTGTATAATATTTATAATTTATATATAAATCTATATTAATAATTGACGGTTAAATATTAAATATGAAATTCACGTGTGATATTTATTACAAAGATTTTCAATTATTTTACTACAAATATTTGCAAGTATTTGATGTATTAATGACAATAATTTTGTAAGACAAAATACTAATTAATGTTGCATTTGCTTCAACATTAATTTTCCATTAATTGGAGCTATGTAAAATTCTTCATTTAAAAGTACATGTGCCATTCAAAAAATGTTTTCCTTTTGGAGCATGTTATTTTTGTCAGCCATTAACTAACCATTGAATGAAAAGCAATCTAAAATCATACACGCTTCCTCTTAAATTTGTGCACCAACGAAATTGGTGGTTGGATTAGTTTACATATAACTATAAGTAGACAATTATTGAATTTATATTTTTAACATTTGACTTTCTATTATCTCCATCATTGTGTAAGCTTATTCATTAATATAAAACTCTCACCAGCATAAGTATAAAATTTTTTTCCTCGAGTTCTAGAAACGTTTTGATGTCCTCTCCGTGCCAAAAATTGGTATGCATTCTCACCTTCAGTCCCTCGAAAATTGAATTTTTTTGTTAATGTGAAAATTTACATAGGTGATTAGGGATTATATCCATGTAAAACATTTCATAGCTGATTAGGGCTTATATCCATCTAGGGATTTTGTAGATAATTAAACGGAAGCAAGTTTTTTATTCACTATTTTGTAGAAGGTAGTTTTTTTATCAAATAAATAATGTCGTAATATAGTAAAAATTTATTAGAGAAGTGAAAGAGGATGGAATGGAGAAAATATTGATAGAGAAATGATGGAGATTAATACGTAATAATATGAGAGGATGATTTACATAATTTTTAAAAACCAAAAACACCTACCAAGAACTTGTTTTGGTGAGTCTTGAAAAAGAAGTCTGGTGATATGGATGGCCGATCAATTTGCACAGTAAAAAAGTGAATATCATAATTGATTTATGGATATGGTGGTGCATAGGAATAGAAGAGAAAATGCATTTTACAAAATTGATATTATTTTTTTGGCCTTATTTTTCTCTACAAATAGTCCTCCGCTACACATACTCAAAAAAATTCAATGGCTATGACATCATTGACATTGTCAATGACAATATTTTAGAATATATTCACGTTAAGAATGAGTTTCCATTGAATGTGTTAGTGTTGGATTACCGTGACCTATTTGCAATAAAAATGTGATAATGCAAGAGTAGGAGAACCAAACATATTTTGGAGAAAAAAGAACAAATACATATTTGTGAAAGGATAATTCAAGGAACAAGGAAACTCTAAGATGCTATTACTATGGAAGCAACAACTATCCTCAAAATTTTTCACAAAATGTAAACTTTCTCTATTTTTGTCATGGCTATGTGGTTTTTTGTCTTTTGTTGCCTACAAGATTTCTCTCTTCTATCCTTCAATGTCATATTCTACCTTAAGGACCTTTTTGTAAAAGGATGCAGGTCCTTTCAAAACCCCCATATTAACCCTTATACAAAAATTACATAGTTTTTGTACATGTGAATAATTTGTTGTGTCATAACTTAGTAGACTCTATGATGATAATATCTTACTTTATTTTTATAATTCCTATCGATCGATAATATCCGATTACTATGGTGTCACATAAGCTAGCGAATGCTAAGCTAAAAATTATATTCTTTGACTTGTTAAATGATAGTGATCCATAAGCTCAGAATTTTATATTTTGGAAGTATTAGGTTACCTTAGCAGGCACTAAGCTCAATACATATTACTTAAAATTTATCCTCAATCCACCAATCGAAATAAAAGAATCTATAACTTTTCAACTTTATAATGTTTGTAATTTATTCAAATAAATTTTTAAACTACAAAACTTATTTATATTTTTGTTTAATTTCTACTTAGTATTGATTTGATAAATATGAGGCCTTGTTGCAACATTTATTTATTCTATTTAATAAAAATCACAGTTCTATGAAAAAAAATCACACAACTAGCACATTTTCCATCCGTGAGGCAAGAACTTGTTGTTCTGTTTTTTAATTTAAAATGTCATTAAAAAAATTACTATTAACAAGGTTTATTAAATATTCATGAGCATAATGAGTGGATACTTTATACATGGGTTAAGGCACCCAAAAACCTTACAATAGAATGTATCGTGAACATCAATAAGATTGAACAAAAAATAAATAAGACAAAATGGCTAAAACAGTTTATCCCAAACTATAGTCCAATAGATCAATACAATGATAAATCACAAAACATGGAGGGGAAAACATACCAAATGATATAGTCCACAAAAATTCAAACAAAATATCCAAGAGACAATGGACTATTTAGTCTTCAAACATTTCATATTATCATCCTGATCACTCATGATAAGGATGTCATCTTCAACCTACTCTTCCTTATCAGAACTACTGAGGTGGAGATTATACCTATGAAATTTGTGTCCCTAGTCCAACTTAACCACATGCCTATGCAACTCCAAAACCAAACTTTTGATCTCTACCATATCGGCCCTCATAGAGTTTTGGGTGATGAAAAATTTCTTACAGGTGTCGATGCAATACAAAACACTCTTTCCATATCCATTCTAACATCACCTAAGGCCTCCATATCCATTTCCACCCAACTCATCCTGAGAGAAATGTTATCAAAAGACACATTCCATCCAATCTCCACTCTATTTTTCCCTTTAGAAAACTCCCCTTTTATATCAATTAGATAACCTATAATTATAGTACCAAGATTGACATTCCCCTAAGGTGACTTAATCTTCTTTCTCCTCAGTTTGTTCATATGGTCCGCAAGAGTAAAATTTTCATCTAGATACCTAGATTGGGATCTAATTCCTTTTCCACCACTAGTTTTCCATTCTTAAAAATAAAAATAATTAGTCCATGGTGTATTGAGGTATCAATATTTCCCCGTGGAAAATCATGCACTAACACAGAGAGTGACATAAATAAGCAAAAGGAAAGGCTCATAGTAATCTTATGCCTAAACATATTAAGCATAGTAAGATGGGGATTAAATATATTTCTATAATTCACCTCAAGAGTAATGTACCTCATAAGGTAGAGGTAAACTGTATTCCAAATATCAAGGATGCAAAATCTAGTTATACCTTCTATGAGTAGGTAAACCATTTCTTTACCGCAGAAGAAAATCTCAATTTTTTGCTTGTGTCTAGTGTGGTGTATGAATATATTTAAGCCATGCATATCCATTCTATTCACTTGTGCTATCTAATCCTATGAAACATAAATTTCCATGGCATAGATCACCATGTTGCCATTGTTCCATGCCTGACAAAAATCCAACACAAGATAAGGATCAAACCCCATGATTTTTGAGATGAAATTCCTAAACCCTCTAATGTTTAGAATGCACCACAAGGAGGGGTTTTACTTCATATAACTATATCTCATGGGCTTGGTTATCGAACGATGACCTCCCATAGTTTTAGTCGAATGAGATTGAAAATATAAGAAATAATGGCATAAATGAATTGTAAGAGAAAAATTAATACAAATCCCGCCATATATCTTGCACGTGCGAAGGGTATTGCTAACCATAAGTACAAGTATGAAATCCCAAAGAGGGTTAAAAACCACCATCACATCAGTACTTGATGTTATTAATGAGATTAATAACATCAGTGATATCATCTCCCCTCTCACACACTTTAAAATTAGTACCTTTAGCCTCTAATTTGACAAGATAATCTAAACATTTATTACCCTTTCTAGGGGTATGAATAATTACATTTATCAAACTCTTTCAACATTTTTTCTTTAATATCTTTAAGGATATTGCTTATGGTCCAATTATTAATTGTATTCTTTCTCACATTGTCAAGTTTTAAAATCTTATTTTGTACAGCTAACTAAATTTTTTTTTTTGACATTGGTGAGAAAATCCTTAGTCAAAATTTTCCTTTACAAATCCTTTTCAAGACAATATATGTTCGGAAAATGAATATGTTTGGTCCAAGAACTTATATGTCAAGTGTTATACTTGAGCATTATAGTCATTTATCTCCATAAACATATGTAGGAAAAGTATTTATGTGAAAACAATTGATGTAGGATGTTTAAAAGACATCAAATTATTTTAGAAACATGTTCAATATTTTTCATTCAAACAAGAACATATTATAAGTACAACATAAAAGGTATTTTTTATTAAGTAACAAATATTTCAAATAAATATAATTTTCCTCCTATATTTACAATTCAATTCCAGTTAAGGAAGGAAGTGTTCATGTTTTTGACCTTGGGGAGTAAATCCTTAGTCCAAAGTTTCATCCATAAATCCTTTGCAAGACAACATATGATTTGAAAATGAATATATTTGGTCCAATAATAGATATGTTAGGTGTTATACTTAAGCATTGTAGTACTACTATTTTAGAAACATGTTCAATATTTTTTCATTCTATAGTCTCAATTCCCTTATCCCATTTGAATCCCAAGTGCTCTGGCCTATAACCCAACATGATCTCGTCACTAACACAAGGCACACGCAGGTGCCGAGCCCCTCCTCTATGTGAGCTTCGTAAGAATTATTCACCATTAATGGAGGAATGTTTGAAAAAAAAGAAATACAAGCATTTACTCTACTAGATCTAAGCATCAAAGCACCATGATATATGTAAACATTTCAATAACATAAAATAACCATATCTGTACTATGGATAATATGAAACACACTAGGGTTTGAACCCCTAAATATAGATATTTAGAACAACCCTTCATAATTGATTAACCAGTGCTTACAGTAGCCATATTACATCAGAAAGGATCATAAAAAACTGAATAGATCAAGATAATAATATCCTACATTCATAAATTTTATATTACCCCCTATAACCATTACATAATCCCTTCCTACAGAAATGCACCATAACAATGCAAACATACTTGATATCTAGCCTCTAACCCCCCATTCTCCATCCACCATCCACAATACCCTTATCTAGATCCAAATACCTCCTTTAATAGAATAGGATCTCACCTGATCATCACTCTAGAAGTAAGCCCGCATGCCAGATGTAATCATATCCTATTATACTTGAGTTTCCAAGACATGCAGATGCTAGCTAGCCATAACAACATTCACTTTACAGCCCATAACCATAAAGATTCCCTAGAATATTATTTTCTTAAGTTCTAATCCTCCATGTAATAACCTTTTTATCATTACGTTTATCCAAAAATTCACGTGTTTTGGATGTGATATCCTTCAACTGAAATTTATATAATTGCTTAAACCCTTTCTTAATTTCACACGCAGACTTATCTCTGCTTATGCACATTCACCCATGTGCTTTCCTCCATAGTGCCTTCCATGTGTGCTCACCTTCTACTTCAAGATGTAGTAATATTCTGGGATCAACATAACCCCGCATTAAATGTGTTGTCCATCCTTGGAAAACCATATGATCGCTAACAAAGAATAAAGAATGGAGGGAAAGAATAAATTATACTTAGCCTACATTTATTAACAAAAAAATTATACTACTACTATACAATGATCGAGAAGTCTTTATTCAAAGATGCTTCAATTTTATTCTAGGAATCGACCTCACTCTGTGATTGTTATAGTAAATCCCCTATTAATGTGTTTACTTCCTCAAATGATAACTCTTCATCTTTATCCTTCGGTGTATAAACAATATTTTCTATCTGCTTACTAAGTTTGCTCAACGCATCCATCCTTCATGTAACCATGGGATATAATTCCTTAATTTTATTCTTAATCGATACCCTTAAGTCTTCGATTGCCTCAAACTTCTTCTCTACCTCAGTTATGATCTTGTCCCACTCCACTCTATTATTCTTGTTCTTTTCCCAAAAAGCCTTCAAGTCTTCCTCATGGGTAACAACATATATACTTGCCACCCTGTCCCTACCTCATGGGTAGTAACATATATACTTGCCACCCTGTCCCTATCTCCAAAGTTGTCATAGAAATTTTTTTCCATGTGAACTACATATTTTATATAGGCAAGGAGATTGGAGTACCGAGTTATGGTCTCTTCAATCTTAAACTTCGCTTACTATTTGTGTCATTCCAAAACTTCTTCTACAGACTCTAGCACAAGTGGTTGTTTCTCCATTGTGATCAAGCACATCAAATCCTCAAGGAAATGGAAAGATGAATCATATTTCTATTCAAAGAGGGGCTAAGTATGGGTTCTCGTAAATAATGGTGTTTGAAATTGTCTCTACCTTCTTTTAGGCCTCGAGCATTTTCACATTCTCCTCTCTCAACTCAGCCTTTAACTGGGAAATTACAGACACCTTTCCTTTTATCTCCATGTCTCTCTCTATTATCTCCTTATTCTTTTCCTCTAATTCCTCCTCCAATGCTGTGATTCTCTTATTCCTCTTGAATAACCTTTCCTCTACCTCTACCGATACCTTGTTGAGCATGTTACAAGCCTGTTCATCCATTAGTTACAGGGTATGCACAATAGGATTCAATTCATTATGGTTCTACGTTTCTATCAATGCATCTGCACCAAATTCAAACTCATGCTTATCAACATGAGATTTGAAGGTACACAACTACATCTTCCTCGTACGCATTTACGAACTATCTCACTCAAATAAATACTAACAAAATATTTGGTATGTGGACACCATGCTTTGGAAATGTGCACGTAGGACTTTGCTTGGGTCATTGACATAAGTCGTGAAGGTTCCTTGTGTATTTGTCACACCCTTTCCACTAGTGTGCACTACCTTTAGGAAGCTGACCATTAGAATATCGTCCAATCCTACACTCTCTTCAATTTTTCTCAATATTTGTTGAGCACTATGCTTTACTTTGTGCTCCATGAATTTATATATAATATCTTCCACATCCTTTTCCCCAGTGTCCTCCGACTTCCCTCTAGAAATTTATGGGTTCTCTTGTGTATGCATATTCACCTCTTCACCTCCTTCCATATTTTGAGATCCCCCCTCAGATCCATTATTTTATTCATGTACATTGTACACATGGGAATCCTAACCTTCCTCATGCTCCTCGTTATCCTCCTCGAACTCATAAACCTTTATGCTCTCTATCTCCTCAAAGTATTTTTACTTCTTCTTCACTAGTGAATCTTCTATCACAGGAAAGATTTCCTTCTAATGTGATTTCTCCTTCACATGGGACTTCTTCCTTCAAGTGTAAGTACTAGGGGCTGCACTTAAATCCTATGCCCTGACAGTCTGAGATGTACATGTTCTCAACGCCTTTCTTGTTGGAGTTTCATTTCTTTCTCTCTTCTTTGGAACCATCTTCTTTCTTTTGATGAGGTCTTCTACAATTGAGACATCAATTTCAACATATGCACCCTTTTCAAACTTGGGCCTCAAGTGTATATATACCCTCATTACTCTCATTCCTACAATAGGTATTGACACAAATTTTAACATGTGCATGTCATGAGAGACATACTTCTCGACATATTCTCACTTCTTGGGGTATAATAAAGTTCTACGCAATGTGTAGTGATCCTGATCTACCTCACTTAGATCAAATCTTAATTTCTTGGCCTCCTTGAACCTCTTAACCATGCTTTCAAAGTATTGCGATGTGAAGAAAAATAGTAGCTTACACCATGGAATTTTTGTGCCATCTTTCAAAGTGAATCTGCCTATGTAGAAGTGCTAGTATATAGTGAGCTCAGCCTCACCATCCACCAAATATGGTAGTTATGTAGGGACTCTCCATTATGTCCTAAATTTATCACACATTTGTTTATACCACTTCCTTAGGAACATTTTATATGTAGCAGTCATTGTATCACAAGTGTATGATTCAAACCTCTTAGCTGTGGAAGGGTCCTCATCATGGTATTACTAGACATAGTTATTTCACCCATCAGGAACTCTAATCTCTAAAAATACAATGGTAAGAAGGAAATTACCATACATGATTTAATCCCCATCATGCGCGGCATCTATGATATCCTCCGCAGTGAAGGCCATGAGGTTGTAGATTGTTCCTTTTGATATCTTCCTACAAATTTTCAACCATCTCTTGTTCAGTTTTGTCCATCACTCCCGTCCATTCAGTTTGGTGAGCAGGTGCATGACCATCTTCATGGTTGGGTTGGTGATATTAAAATAGTGTGAGCCCTTCTTATACTCATATTTTGTGGTTATTTTTCTGACAGTGTCCTTGTCATTTAAGTCATCATCCAATGATTCTCCTATACAGATAAACCTAGTGTATTTGGAGATCAACTAGGAAGTTAATCACATTCTCCTCCCTGCACAGTAAATATTATCTTTGTGCATGTGTGACATCAGACACTGGTATAACTTTTTAGGTTTTCTGAAATATGGCAACTCATAGAGTTGCAAAAGTCCAACCTTCTCTAATGTGGTCTTCACAGAGTGACCATACATTGGCTTATCATCCTACATCCTTTTTCCTATAAGGAAAACTCATTCCAATTCCATATCTTTCTCCATCATGCTCGTCCTATGGTTATAGTATCTTACAACCATATTTTACACGTGGGAGGCCCATTCCATCCCCATCAAAACACCATCTGGGTACTACATCTCCACATTCCACTCCTCATTAAAAATGGTTGATGGGGTGCATTTTCCTTTTCCCTTTCCCTTTCCCTTCTTTGGAAAAATGTTCACTCCTTTCCTTGGGGCCCTTTTTCTCATCAAGTCCTTGTGAGTTCTTTTGTGCATCTTGCTTCAAAACTGCTTAGTCCCTTATCTCCACTCCTTCTGTGAAATATATTCAAAACTCATGCCCCAACTCTTCAAACCCTAACTTGGAAAAACATCCTTCCATAAGATAACATAAATTCCCATGGGTATGCATCAAAAAAACTCCTCTACGAATGCCCATGTACTCAGTTCCACTCTGGTTCACAAATATGTCAATTTATCCACTTCACACGTAATTTTCTGCAAATTATTTCACAAGGATTCCCTAGTTTGCAAGATCTTCTTCAATAAACAAATGCAAGGTAAAATAAACAACTTACCCCAACCTTCTATTTATAGATTTTTTCTTTTTCTACATTAATATTTTTTCCACCTACCACCATACTTCCACATTAAAGTCAACTTTCTCAATGGTTATCCTCCCATGTGTTGTATCTAGCACTTTTCCTTCACGCACCAACTTAAGTGAAAGCTCTTCAACCTTCTGGCACACAAAACTTCATCGACTGCAAAATTCCTTACATGCAATTCTAGTGCCGAAGTATGTTTTCTAGTACATCTGAAACCAAGTTCTTGCTACAACCTACCTCAATTTTTTGTGCACTTTTATCCATGTATGTGGTTTTTATAAATCTATTGAAAGTAATATTTACCCATAATTACTTTTGATACACACGCTTCTTTGAACCCACGCATAGACTTCCAAATATGGGCCACCAATTGACATCATTCCCCACATTTTCTTCATATCACACTATTCATTGAGACTCTTCTTTACACTCTCCACCCCACACTAAATAGACGTGCGGTTCTCTGCACATAAAACCCATTTAAATACTAACTAGATACTAGTGCACAAGCACGCCCATAAGAAACAAACAAGAAGACAAAATAAAGTGACAAAGAAAGGAAACACATATAAAGGAAAATGTATTAACGGGAATCCTTAGCTAACTGGCAATACTGCCTTATATACAAACACACCAAATACTTATTTATAGTAGGGATTCAACCTAATCCAATTAAAATAACCGGGAAACCATGTCCCATCAACCACTTGTAACTGGAAAGCACTTGAATCCAGTATATATTTCATAACAAAAGGCCCTAGCCAATGGAATTTGTGTTTCCAAGGATGGCACAAAAACTTAGAATCATATAGTAGGACCATCTGTACAACCTAAAAATTCTTGTTATTAATATGAAAGTCATGTCATGCCTTGTTACTAGCTTTCTTCATCCACTAGCTCCACTTGGAAAAGATTTTTCTTTCATCTAGCATCATAAGTTTGTCAATGTGGTCCTCTAATGCTTACTCATTAGCTAATCCTCCTGGGAATGCAATACCCAGAGAGGGTAACATGAATTCCACAGGAAGAATAACTTATGTGTAAAACACCAATTGAAAAGGTGTGGCCTTGTTCAAACTTTTATAAGTCATGTGATATGCCCATAACATTACAAATACCTTGTCATCCTATTCCCTCCTTCCGACATCACAAATCTTAGTCAATGTGTGGCTCAATATCTTATTAAATACCTCGGTAGTTCCATTAGCCTGAGGGTGATAGGGTGTAGTTTTTTTATGGGCCACCATGAACTCTGCCAATAATATTCTAACAATTTCATTAAGAAAGTGAGTACCCCTATCACTTTTTAATCTCAATGGAAATCCATACCTACTTATTATATTCTACCATAAGAACCTATCTGTTATGCAATCCATCGTGGGAGTTGCTTCTTCCCACCTTGTAAGATAGTCTATACAAGTGATAATATAATGCAAACATGTCTTGCATGCGGTTGGGGAAATAAGGTCCACAAAGTCAATTTCCCAATTTTCAAATGAATCTACACTAACAATAGGTCTTAATTACATTTCATCTCTCCACCCTAAATTTCCAAGGCACTAGTAATAGTCACATGCCTTGTAATATTCTATACAATCCTTGTAAACCATTTCCCACCAAAGGCCTACCAATATGATCTTACACGTGGTCGCAGTCCCTACATAGTGTCCACCTGTAATGCCACCATCATATTACTCCATGATTGTAGTACACTCATGTTCTAACACACACTGTCACAAAACCTCATCACAACCTAGTTTGTAAAGGTCTCTGCCAATCAGCATATAAGGTGCAATACATATGGCCAAATGCTTCTTCTCCAAATCCTTCATTCCTTTAGGCACCACACCCGTTCAAAATAAGACATCAATATCCTCTAATTCAAAGGTTACACGCTATAATCTAAAAAAATTTACATCTAACATTGTGTCCATAATGCTCTACGCGTTCTCTCGTGAGTTAATCTTTGATAGATGGTCAGGTCCTAAATTTCTCTTCCCTTGTTTCACGATGGCTGAAAAATAAAACTCTTGAAACAATAATACCCATCAGCATATGTGCTCTCGCAAGACATGATTATTCACCAAGTACTTGAGTACCATATGGTCCATGTAGAAAATAAAAGGTGTTTCTAAAAAATACTGCCTAAATTTGTGTAATGTGTAGATCATGCCTCGTACTTTGTGCTATTATAATTTTGTTTTGTTGGAGTTAATTTCCTACTAGAAAAACAAAAGGGATGGTCAAAGATCCCCTCTCAAGGCTATGTTAACAATATTCCTATGGCCATACCTGATGCATCAACATCTGCATGAAATGACTCATCCCAAGATGGAAAGTGTAAAATGGGCACAGTAGTAAGTATTTCCTTCAAGGTGTAAAAATCCACCTACTGCACCTCACCCCAATGGAATATACCTTTATGTTTTAAAAGCTCCTCTAATGGTGTGGCAATCTTGGCATATCCTTTGATAATTTTCTTGTAATATCCCATGTTCCCTAAGAATATGCACACCGCACTTTGAGTGGTAGGTTCCTCCAACCCTAAAATAACAACAACTTTGGTAGGATCTACCAATAAGCCATCCTTGCATATAATGTGACCTCGTAATGTGCCAACTGGAGTAACAAAGAAACATATCTCAATGTTCAGGAAGATACTAAACTGATTGCATCTCTCAAATATTAAACTTAAATTTTCATAATGATATCTTACTAACCCATACATCATCCAGTCATCTAGGTATACTTGCATATATTTGTGGGTGAAGTATTGCAATGCCTATACCATGATGCACAAAAACACATTAGGTTCATTCTTAATCCCAAAGGGCATAACCGTATAGGAAAATATTCCCCTCATCATGAAATTGGTCTTCTCCTAGTCTACCTTTGCAATTATTAACTGATGATATCTAGAGAATCTATCTATGAAGAATATATCTCTTACCACGTGACACCTTCCAATATCTCTTCAGTAAACGGGGCTGGAAAAGTATCTATTAACATGAAGCATTTAAATATTTTTAATCAACACATATCCTCATCCTTCCATAATTATTAATACTAATTACCATCGAGCTCACCCACTTAGATTTTGTAGTTACCTCAATGATACCAGATTCTATCATCTTATCAATTTCCTCCTTAACCATAACGAGTATATTTAGGTTCATCCTGTATGGTCTCTTCCAAATTGGGCATGCACCTTAGTTTAAATTAATCGATATTTCTCCTAAAGAGTGGTGAACTCCTTTAAGCTCATGGTACCCATGCGAGAACAAATTGGAAGTCATGCAACAAATCAACTTATTTCGAAATCTCGTAGTCTGATCAGTAATATCCAATGACAGCTTCCTTTGGCTTTTCCTCTTTACCAGTGTTAAATTTATTTATTTTCAAGGACACATGGTAGTTTCATGATTTCTCATCTACCTTTTCCAATACTTCACATGTACCCTTTGTATGAGAAACATCTAGATTTCCTACTTCCTCACCATTTATCAAGTATACAAGCTTACCATTTTCTTTCTCTAGGAATGCAAGCTAAAGGTGTATCTCCTCTATCTCTTTTTTTGGTTCTTCTTCTATGAAGCACACCCCCAACTCAAGTTCCCCTAAAAACTCTAGTATTCATTCCTCAGCCATAATACTATTTCCTAAGGTAAGGTGCTTGATTACCAACAACACCTCATTCACCAATTGCCTAAGAGATTGATACTCAAAATTGGGGATAATATCTAACATTAAATCTTGCTAATTACCCATATGACGGTATAATTATGAATAGATATACCAGGCACACGCACAACTCTGCTAGGTGGAGTAGAACTTATGCACCCCTAGTGAAGGAGGTAAGGTTTCCAATCCTAACATCCAGGATCTCTCACACTCCTAGACGTGGAATGACATGGACTCCTTCCCATGATATTCATGTATTGCAAAAGGTGCATTATTCTAGATAAACCTCATAGAGAACATGATTCTCACTTTTTGCTACTCTAGAATATTGTCTCAATGGGTCACCCACCAATGCGTTGTTGTTTTGCACAAGGTATGAGTAAGAATATCCCTATTTTTTGTCTGACAGGTCCAGTGTACCTCCATTACATAAAAAATATGTCAAGATTACCCTCACTAGTCTAACTTGGTAATTATTTTCCTCCCAAGCACCTAACTGAGTGTACCCTATTGATGTGAGTCGGGATACCCTTCATTTTTATTCTGACCAACTCATAGGTCTTGTGTGCCCAATTGTCACATACAATGCTAGTTGTATCACTCATGGAATGATTATATTCCCACTGAATGACTCCTTCTCTTGATGGACTAACAACCTCAGGTTTTCTAATGGTGTGCACATAGATTTTATCCATGTCCTCTTCTCTCAAAGGCTCTATATAGGTCACATACTTCCCATCTGTAAGTGGAATAATGATGCACTCATCTTTTTTCTCAAATTTTATGTACCCTTTGTTAAAGCACACGTAAGCATTATTCTTATAGCACTAGAGGCACCCAAGTAAGGCTATAAAGTTATTTTCCTCGACAAGTACTAAGGATTCAAAATTCCCAAAAAAATTTACCCCTTGGATGGTTATGGATGCATCCTTCAACACTTTGATGGGCATGGCCTTTGTCCTATTTTCCATATATAGTACATTTGATTATGGATGTAATGGGGTCCTCCCCATCTTATTCCATGCATCTAAAGTGATAACATGTACCTCATCGCCTATTTCAATTAGAAAATTTCTCAAGATCCATCCATCCAAAACTACATTCAATGTAATTTCTTTTTCATATTCAATATTGTGAGAGGGAATATTAGCATGCAATACCTGTCACTCGCACTCACTTCCCATGTGTGGTACTTTATCTCTTAACCATTCTCCTAACATAGGGATAATATTCTCCTGACACAAAATCTTACACACTTCTTTGACCTCATACATGTCCTTGTGAGGGACCTCAACATTATTTTCCTATTTAAACTTTCATGATTTCCTTTCAAACACTAAATATATCCTTGTAGGTTTCTAATCACTTCCATGTTCTCCTGGTAAACCTCTTTCTGATGAGTTAGATAAGGATATTTCCCATGTAATACCACTTCTATTATAATGAGAGGCCTTTACTTTGGTATCTCCTTGGCGCGTAAAACTTCCACCCACATCGTTACTAAAACAAGTTCAGACTCTGAGTCATGAGCCACCCTAGGCATCCACTATGGATCCACTCACTTCACACTCACCATCCCCACACCCTTTTCCTTCCTCTATTTCTGGCTCATGTGATCATATAACTTAGGTTACTCCTCATAATTATGCTTCTTCCTCCACCATGAGCACTGCATCAAATCTAAAAACTCACGCTTCTATCATTTAGTAGGTCCACAATTTTAAAATTTTCCATGAAAAAATTCACTCTTACCTCCTTAACCACCACGACATCTAAATCCTCCTCAAAAACCTCTTCCTTGACTGCCTCCATCTCTACACCATTGAAAATGATGACCTTAATTCTTAGAGTTTTTCTTAATGCTAGTATGGTGCACACCAATATCAATGAAATCATGGATTTGGTCTATCAATTGGTAGTATTTTGTATCATGCATCGTAGATGAGAAAATATTACAATAAGAAGACACATTCTTATAGAGCACATGATGTAAAAATGGGCATATTATTAGATGTTGGGCCCAAGAATATTGACTAAGTACAAGAAGGTGGGTGGGTGCACAGGAACTATTTGAAGAAGGGAGTGTAGGTTGAAGACACGTAAGGAAGGGTTCTATCAAGGTTTACCAGAACATACGACACACACACGTAAGACAAGACAGGTTTTGGGACTTAGCCATATTCAATGTTCTAGGAAGAACATGAGAAAAGTATGACCCACCTATTATGTGGAATGGATAAGGTGTTATCCTGGTAGATGTACGGTCAAGAATGGAATAATCCATGTATACAATGAAAGGATCAAGAAAGACATCATTGTAAAGAGTGGAGAGCTCAAATTGAAGGAAGCATGCTCCATTGGAGAACCACTTGGAAACCTTACAACTGATCTGTTATCTCTGGAAGACATGGTAGTGGAAATTAAAGATATATATAGAGATTCTCAAGTAGAAAAAAATAGGAGACACAAAGGAGAGACACACCAAGAGGAGCCTCATATAATTTTTGATAGGCAAAGCTCTGCAGGAATAATGAAGGATCCTTTGGGTTGGGATTAGGAGAACTATAGGAGTGATGGAATATTTAGAGGATGGTTCTATAACCATTTTTGTAACATGGAGAACATATCTTAGGGTCCTGGTGCATGACTCTGATCTGCATTGTTATGTTGGTCCACTATAACCTTAATGAATGTAATGTGGTTATTGAACTTGTTAAAATAAATATAAGGTTACGTTCTAAAGGATATATGTTTTTCATGAGCATAAATCCTAGTGAAACTCATTTTTGCTATGAATCAGTTCTATATTCTATTTGATACTTACATTTTTTTATCTGAATGGATGCAGTAATGTGATAACTTATCATAATCTCTTAAAATGAACATATGGTTATTTTATCTCCTACATCTAAATCTGTCATTAAGGATGTATTCTCAAAAGACTCATATAAAGGAAGGGATCGAAACCCATGCATTCCTTAGGTGAGTTCCTAGTTCTCGTTGGGTGATAGGTTGGTGCGCATGGGATTAGACTGTTGTTTTAGGGGTATAAAAATGACTACATCTTGGTTTTGTTTCTGAGACATATTTTTGAATTTTTTGTGAGAAATGGCATACATCTTGGTCCCTGTGATGTGTGATGACTAAACATCTTACCTTGGAAAGTGTTAAAGCATGGTTCAAGAGCACAAAGGATGAGTTTACCCAAAGATTCAGCACTGCACCTGATTTTGGTGCACATAGATTAGTATAAGAGAATATATACCATGACTTGTATGAGACATTATTCTGCCATGTTATGGTAGAACTATATGAATGGCTTTCAACATATGTATCCAAATCATGCTTGTACTATAAATTGTGTGTATGGAATTAGGATTATTACCAGATGCTGTAGGATGTAGATCTAACTTGGACGTGCACTTTTGATCAATGGTGGAAAGAAGTCTTGACTAGTTATACTTTGGAATACGCCATTTCTACGTAATTTTTCCCAAAAGTTGTTGAGTTTGAGTTTGAGAGGGATTCCATAGGATCATTTTTGCATGATATCCCTTTGGCTATGAATATCTTGGTCATTACCATAAGTTTAGAAGCATTCACTATGGTTGGATAAGCTTCTCTGAGCACTAGGTGAGGAAACTAGGGTAGAGGAAGATGGTAGAAATTGTGGCTGAAAAGGAATGGGAGGAGATATGACTCAAGTATAGAAAATCTTGTGAAATGGAGATGAATAGACAACATGAGGTTGTAATTTTGATGGATCTCTAGACGTAGATGTTACGGGAAGGAGTTGAGGTTCACTTAGAGGAAGTGGAACCTAAGCAATCTGTGCTACCCCATCTTGGAAAGCATGGGAGAGAAGCCCCTTCAGCTTCTAATGAGAGTTCATTGCATGGAGAAAGGAGAGCCTTCGAAACACATCTGAACCCACCTGGTGACCAACCCCTAGTGTTTGGATTTATAGATCAATAGAGAAGCATTATTAACCTAGTTGGTATCAGTGGAAGTAACTGATCTACACCTATAAGGTATAATTTAACATTTGGGAAATCCATGGCCATGCAGACCATTCCGGTATTTCAAGAAATTTTTTTACTAGGTGTCAATATGTAAGGTTTGGGTATCACACATGGAAGTGGTGCGAGAAACACAACTGGAAGTGGGACACTATCACAAACCATTAGCGTGCAGTTCAGTAGGATGTTGGGAATGCTAGGTGTGACCACATGGACCTGCAAGAGGAGGATCTAGTGGTATAGGAGCTGGAGGACCTGGCAGACCTAGTGGATGTAGAGGATCTAGTGGGTCAAGAGGAACAGGACCTGGTGGATCTAATGGATTTGGTGGAGGATGAAACACCAGAGGGAACCAAAGCTCTAGATTAGGAGGACATGAACATCAACCACCTCCACAAGTATTTTTTGATATTTCGTCACACTTACTGAACTACATGGGTATTGAGGATGCTAAAGATCAGGTCCAAAAGTGTGAATTACTATGGCACGTGAAAGGTATCACTACCCCAAAGTGAAAATCAAGTCAGTTTACAACAACATTGCAAGGGCACACGCATAGTTGGTATTGAAAGTATGAACCTTATCAAATTGTGGTAGACTACACTTAATTGAAGAATTCCTTCCTAGTAGAATTCCATCTCCCTGAATTTGAACAAAAGAGTATCAATGCCATAAAAGAGATCCAACAAGGAATGGTAGAGATTTTATGGGATTATGACGTACGATTCAAGACTCTCTTGTCAAAACTATCCTATGACATTTACCCTTCTCAACATGATCAATGGTTTGTTGGAGGATTGATGACACCGTTTAGAAGGGAATTATCACACAAGACTTTAACAGACCCACAAGAGGCCTTGGAAGCTTCCCTGTGTACTGAAGCTACACTAGAAGCGTTGATACTAGTGTTAGCCCTTTTCTAGAGGCTCAAATTACTACAATGGCCAAGCAGTTGGAGAAGTTGTCTATGAATTCAACAAATGAGGTTCGTAGTGGTCTGTGGTGTACAGATTGTGAAGTAGAAGAGAATGCAAAGGATATTTTTCCTCGAAATATGGTACACGTAATAATGATAGACTATGAGATTTTCTATGGGGATCATGATGCAAGTAGATGTCCTCTACTACAACACACAATCCATAAGAATTTTTCTTGCTATTGCAATATTTGTACCTCTATGACCCATGATACCAAGGATTGATTCTGATTGTCTAGATTCATGATGTTATTAATCTTGGTGTGTGTTAGACTAGTCTTACAACCAATTCCAAGGATGATGATCATCATTATGAAGGGTGCACAGATGGAGGAATGCATAGAAGAGTCTTTCGTGGAGGATTTCGTGGTCATAGTAACTATGAAAAAGGAATAATTGAGTTTTTGCGAGGAACCTATTATAACTATGGGTCTGTAGATAATTATGAGTGTCCTGACCTATTGCAGTTATCATGGTGCAGATAAAAACGTAGGTATAAGGACTTCCCCAAGTTGTTTGAGCACATGATCCAACAAAACTGGAACGACAAAGGCACTAGGATGGTGAGTATAAAAAACGCCAACCCACAGTGGATGCCAAGAGTGGTGCATGAATTAGGATTAGAACATGTACAGGTAACAACATGAATAGAGGCTATACATGCAAGGGAGGTGCCAAGACAGAAACTGGTTGTTAGGGAATAAGTGGTACATGGGAAATATCTAGACCCTACACATCAGAAGGAATGGTATCAAGAGACTATGGATGTGATTTAGAGTTTGCAAGGGGAGATACAATGTCAAAAGGAGAAGTCAAATTAGTCGGAGCAATGGAAGAATGCCAAGGATCCAAAGGAGGACCTAGAGGAAGTCAGGGAAGTATGTAGGATGTTAAGGTAAGAGAATATTATTCCCTTGCTAGGATAATGACTGCAGGATAAGGAACCACGAACCAAAAAAGAGCGTGAAAGGAAGTTTTTGCATGCAAACCTTCCTCCTCGTAGCCTTGACTATGATAAAGAGATTACATTGAATGCAATTTTTAATGGGTGGCTTCTAAGCAATATCCTCATCGACACTAGAGTGGAGGTCAATGTTCTTACCTTAGATACATGACATAGAATGGGAAGTCCCACATTACAGCCATCTTTGAATGTGTTGTATATGGGAAAAAAGACAAAGGTAATGCCCATTGGAATCTTGAAAGATGTGGTTATCACTATTCAAGGGGCCAAGTTCACTAGGTAATTTGTAGTCTTGGTGCTCAGTGAGACGGGTAATTTTCCAAAATTACTTGTGTACCCTTGGTGTTATAAGAAAAATGCCAACTTGTGGTTTAACAATGGGTATATCAGTTTCGAGAAAAATGAAGAAAGGGTTATTATCCCTTTAACATGTGGGAAATCAGCATTGTATACTGAGTCCTTAAGAGAGGAATTCCTTGATAGAATCTATGTGCGCTCCATCAGAGATCCTAAGATAATTTATCCCATGGAGGGATTTATGTATTTTGAATATTCTCAATCCTTGAGTGATACCACTAGCATGGCATATGATGATTAGCCACATGGGACTTATGAGTTGATTGGGAAATAGTTGAGAGGATCTGTAATAAGGGTAACGAATGCATGCTCAGTCAAGTGACTGGGAGGGAAGGAGTTTTTGAATTACTCTGGAGGAGCATGCCCTGAAGTTTTCTTGTGAGAAATGAAGTCTCAATGGAATAATGAGGACAAGAGAAGGAGAATGCTTAGTTATAACCTGCTTGAAACTACAATGTGCCAATGGGCTACACACCAGGAGAGTCTCCTAGAATGGTGTGAGGTAAAATTCAATTTTTTTGTAAGGTTCTCCACGAGAAATGTGCCCACTATGATCCAAGAATACCATGGTAAAGAGACTACCTCATTTCATGTCCAAGCATATGAGAAGGCCTGCATGGGAAGTTTAGAAGCATTACCACCCTCATTATCGGTGCATAACTTGTATTACACCTTACAAGGTTATGCATGCACATGGTATATTCATTCATTGATGCATCGACAAATAGGTGATTGGAAACTATTGGTGGCTAATCTCATTCAAGATTTTGAGTATAGGAGTACAAAGCCATTTGGTGGATAAGGCATTATAAGTAATCAAGCACCTTACAATGGGAGATAACAGTATGACTGAAAATAGAATACATGAGATACTAGGAGAACCTAGTTTAGAGACAAGTTTTGATGAAGAGGTATCAGATAAAGTACAACTTGAGCATTCGTGCATGGAAAAGGAAAAAGGAAAAATGTTCTATGTAGTAGATGGTGAGGAAATGGAAAGTTTGGATGCTAACCATTACGATGGTACGCATGAAGTCATAGAAAATGTTGATGAGTGAGCACACACCTACCATGAGCCCTTGAAAATAAAGAAGGTTAACATTAGGATAGAGACAAAACCTAAGGAAGCTATCATTGGTTACTATTGGTTAGAAATATAAGTTTTAAAGGTCATTGATTTGTTATGCAAGTTCTAGGATTTATTCCCTCGTAGGTACCATGAACTCAAAGGCATCCACCATTCCTCGGGGAAGTTGAATATCAAGGTGAAGAAAGGTGCATGCCCAATCCAGAAGAGGCCTTATCGAATGAATTTGAATTTGTGTGTATGGGTCAAGGAAGAAATAGACAAGATGATAGCATCTGGTATCATTAAGGCTATGAATGAATCAGAATGGATAAGCACAATGGTCATCATTATCAAGAATGATGGATAAATAAGGATCTATGTGGACTACAAGGACATAAATGCAGTATAGGTCATCAATCCTTTCCCAACCCCCTTTACTAAAGAAATTATGGAGGGAGTAGCTGGGTGCGAGCTCTATTCTTTCAAAGATGGGTTCTTAGGTTATCACTAAGTCAAGATTGAAAAGGAAGACTAGAGAAAGAAAACTTTCACCACTAAATGGGGAATTTTTTCTACACAGATATGCATTTTGGATTGAAGAATGTGCCTGTTGTGTTCTCGCGCATCATGATACAAGCATTTTAGGACTTTATCCATAAATTTCTTCAATTTTACCTAGATGACTAGACTGTATATGGGCTCGCAAAAGACCATTGTGACAATTTGAGGTTGATGTTTGAGAGATGCTGATAATTGAGGATATCCCTCAACATTAAGAAATGTGTCTTTGTTACTCCATTTAGAACCCTGTTAGTACATATTATATATAAATAAGGCTTATTAGTGGATCCCACCAAAGTTGTAGTTATTGTGGAATTGGAGGAGCCTACTAGTCAAAGTGCAGTGCATGGATTCCTTTGACATATGGGTTACTATAGGAAATTCATCAAGGGGTATGCCAAGATCACTGCATCCTTGGAGAGATTGCTAAATTACAAGAGTGCCTTTCATTGGGGAGAGGTGCAACAGAAGGCATTTGACACTTTGAAGGATAGGATTGTCACTATGCCCATAATGCATTTTCATTCTTGGGATAAGCCTTTCCATGTACATTTTTCTTCCTCAGGAACAACCATGGGAGTAGTACTAGCACAACCTGGTGAAGGGATTGTTGATCACCCCTTATGTTTTGCAAGTAGGAAGTTAACACAAGTAGAACATAATTACATAACTATTGAGTGTGAGGCAATATTAATGATCTACGCACTATATAAGTTTAGAAAATACCTATTGGAAACACCCTTTATATTCTATACAAACTACATGGAATTCAAATACTTGGTGAATAAGCCCATTTTGTAAGGGTGCATGTGTCATTGGGTCCTATTATTCAAGAAGTTTAAGTTCATGGTGGTTGTAAAAAAAGCATAAAGTAATTCATAACTTGACCACTTATCAAGGATTAACTAAGGGGAGGACACACAAAACATTCAAGATACCATACTAGACACACAACTGTTTAGTTTTCATGCACCCTTAGACTTAGAATATATCATAGTATTCTTGAAAACTAGTGTGGCACCGAATGGTATGAAGGATCTGGAGAGGAAGTAGTTAGAAATATGAATTACACCCTACATGTTGATTAGTGAATATCTATATAAGTTAGGGTGTGATGAGTTTCTGCATTGATGCGTATTGGAACATGAGCACATGGAAATTATGGAGGAAGTACATGGCGGGATTGTAGGAGGACACTATGTAGGAAATGCAACTGCATGAAAGATTCTATTGGCAAGGATTTTGTGGGAAACCATTTGCTAGGATTGTATTGAGTTTTGTAAGGCTTATGACCATTGCCAAGTTCCTTGGAAAACCTGGAAAGAGGGATGAAATGCCCTTACGTAACCAATAGCCAGTGCTGAACCATTTAAAAAATGGGAAATCAAATTTGTAGGGCCAATTTCACCAGCTGCGTAAAGTATTGGTTCATGCGGTACTATCATTACTTGCGCTAATTACCTAAAAAAATGGGCAGAGGAAGAACCTACAAAGGATTGCACTGCAGTGATAGTTGCTAGATTTTTATGGGAGAACATAATCAGTAGGTATGGATTCTCCTTTGATCTTGACTAGTGATAGGGGTATACATTTTCTCAATGAAACGGTTAGGATTCTACTTAGCATAATTTATGGTGGTCCATCACAAGAATACCCACTTATCATCCACAAGTGAAAATGGAATTGCTGAGGCATTTAAAAAAATACTAAGTCACACATTGACCAATATCTTTAACATCGAAAGACAAGATTGGGATGACAAAGTATCAGTCATTCTATGGGCATGTAGAACAACCTACATAATATTGAACAAGGCCACACTGTTTCAGTTGGTGTTTGGTGCAGAATCTATTTTTTTGGTTGAATTCATGTTACCATCATTTTGTATATAGCGTGCGTAGGACAATTAGCTGATGAACAAGCACTCAAAGAAAGGAACGATGAGTTGATGTAGTTAGATGAGAGGTGATCACTTGCTAGGTGGAGTTCAAAAGACAGAAAATCCAAGACAAAAGGCCTAACATGATCATCATATCAAGAACAAGAAATTTGAGGTTGGGTAGATGGTTCTATTGTATGATTCCAAGTATTTGTGCCATCCTGGGAAGTTGAAATTCCATTGGTTGGGCCCTTACATCATCTCGTACATCCTTGGTTTAGGTAGATGTCTAATTACAAGTGTTGGATGGGAAGAAGATTACCTAGGCCATTTCAACAGAAGTAGGCTAAAGCCCTACTATAAATAAGCCTTCCTTGGTGTTTATAAATAAGGCAGTATTTCCAGTTAGCTTATGATTTCCCTTTATGCTTTTTTTTCTTACCTTGTGTTTCCCTTTCTCGTTGCTTGTTCCCTTCCTTTCTATTCTATTTTGCACCTTTTGCACCGGTAACCACATTATTTTTCTAAGGTTTGTGTATGTGCAGAGGATCATGCATTTGTTTTGGTGTGGGGTGGAGTAGTGCAATGTAAAGTATAAGCTAGTAGTAAAATTTCAGTGGCCCAGTAGAAGGAAGTGTGTAAGATTGAGAAAGCGCATGAGGAAATGATGGATAATTATTTGTGGTGAAAAGAAGGTACTATAACAAAGACCACATATAAAGGATGAAGAGCAAAAGAACTACATGAGGTAGGTGAGGAGAAAAAATTAGGTAAAGAACAAAATAAGTTCCTTCGGTGTTGTAGACATGTGCATAAGAGTCTTCGGTTAGATTAAAGCTTTACGATGCCAGAATGTTGTAGAAGGTTTTTAACGTGCAGGATTGTGCACATGGGTAAGGGTGCTTAAGGTCAGTCCTAGTGGAAAAATATGCATTTAATGCTAAGTACATTGATAGTTTGGTATAACATTTATTTTTGGAGAGGAGCAAAAACTATAAGTATGAAGTTGGGTACAGTTATTATTTTACCTTTGCTTTTGCAAAGTTAGAAGCACTCTTACGAACTAGGGCGTCTAGAGAAATTTGTACGAAGGAAGAAGAATCATATAATATATAAGTGCATGTGACTAGGGTTGGATCTGCAAACTGGAGTGGAAGGATTACATGGGCATGGGGAGAATTATGTTTCAAAATACGTTGTCTTGTGGAAGAAGAAGTTTTCGTAGTTACAGGTTTGGCAGCTAGGGCACAAAAGAGAGGAGGATTATCTTCATGGAGTGAAGCCTTAGAATTTGAGCATATTGGTATATTAGAGCAAGAAGGAGGGATTAAAAGTTTATATCCTGATAAGAAATACATGACACCAAAGAAACAAAAGTGAAAGGGAAAAGGAAAGACAAACAACTGTCCGTCATTAGCTCCAATGAAGAATGGTATGTAGAAATGTACAGTACCCAAATGGAGTATTGTTAGGTAAAAGAGTGGGTTTCACACGTGAGACAAATGGCCATGAGTGATTACAACCATCGCATAAGAATTACTGAGAAAGAAAATGGCATTGGAACTGGTTCGTCTAACTAACAAGAGAACACTAGACGGAATGCCAATATATAGCGACGAAGGTGAAGGTAAAGCCTGGAGAAGGTAGGGATGTTGCAACTATATGATTTTCCTTATTTTGGCAAGCTGAAGTGGCTATATAAGTGGTTGATGTCACACGTACATGAATACCACTTCTATTTTGTAGGCCATCAAGATGCGCATAACCTCTTAGCTTTATATCTAAGTTCACTAGCCTAAATTGTGAAGGAGAATCCACAGATGATGACTTGGATGATAAGTAGGCCATCAAGGAAACTACTGGAGGATTATGAAAAAAAATAAAAATTCATGGTACTTTGACATCACAGAAATCCCTAGACCCTATTATGAGGATGGCCGCATGCTTAGTCACCAAGATTAATGATCAAGAAATATGGACGCAAGTAAACAAGGAATGGTTAAATGTATGCCAGAAGATCTCAGAAGGGAACCATCTATAACTTGTATGCCATATTTATTGTGGATGAGATCATAAGTAGCACGCAAGAATGAGAAAAGATGTTATTTGGAAAAATTCTCCTCACCATCATCTTCTCAGAGATTAGAGAGCCCGATGGGCTAGATAAGTTTGTATGGGAGTATCCAGAAGATAATCCCTCATTCGTGAAAAGGTTCAAGAAATATACCTATGATACCATGATGGCCACTCCACAAGGCATGCCTAGAAAACTGGTACAAGTGAATGCACGATGTATTTGAAGCCAAGTGGAGGATCCCTGCGCAATTTCCTATGCTTGTGGGTGGAGAGGTAGACTTTGTTGTTTATCAACATTTCTACATTGGCAGGATTTACATTGACAAATTAGACTAATATACCATTGTGTACAAGCTACCCTTATCCTTCACTGCGCAATACTTCCAAGCATGGGTCAACCAGTTCAAAGAGGAAAAAAGGATAAGGTTCAACCTTAGTGAGGTAGAACAAGACCACTGTGAGCTATGCACCAAAATATTTTATACCCTAAGAAGTGCACATACGTGGAGAAGTATGTCTCCCACAAAGTACAAATGATGAATTTGATAAAACGTTTCCTAGTCATCCGAAAGGGGTGTAACAAGGGTATATCCACACATAAGGCCTAAGTTTAAGAAAGGATCACCTATCTAGAGAGTGATGTATCCATTCTAGAAGAACTCACAAGGTCAGGAAAAATATCACGCCAAAGAAGAGGGAAAGAGAAGATTTGTAGGAGAAGAAGAGCACCAAGTGTGCAAACTACACAATCTGTGGACACACCTAGAAGCAATCGCTAAGCCTAACACTTGTACGCGTAGGAAGAATTCCCCAGCCAAGGAAAAGACCCCAAAATAAGAGCCGTGTCAGATTGCATGAAGAACCCCTCAAACATGAAGAATCACCAAGGAATATGTCACCTATTAAGGAGAAAAAGAAGGAAGAATCTCTTATACTAGTAATCACCAGTTAGGAAGAAGCAGAAGGTGGTAGAAAAGGACTACTAGAAGGAAATAGAGAGCATAGAGGCCTACATAAACAACAAGGATTATGACAAGCTTGAGGGAGGTCAAGACCATCTCAGTATATAATGTACATGACATCTGAGGAGGAGGGATATGAAGAGGAGAATAATGAGGAGGAAGTAGATGAATCTCAAGGCAAGGGGATGAGCGAAGAGGTACAGCACCAAATATTAGGGAACCCCAAGCCTCACTAAGGAACAAGTGGAAAAATCTGCTAGAAAGCATAAGTAGTGGGACATCATTAAGGATTTTGTGGAGAAGGAGATGGAGTGGAGTCAAAAATTAAATTTTGAAGGAAATGGAAGAAGAAAGAATTGGGAAAGAATATGGCAGCATGGGTGGGAATCCAAATTTGGTGGTAATCTTCCCAAAGGTTGCCCGAACAGGTAGGAAGGGCGTAGTGGTAGAACAAGGGAAAGGAATTGGTATACATCAATTATCCAAGCAAGGTGTTATACAGAACGTGCTTCCAAAGCACCATACCAATAGAAAGCAACTCCTTGTTATGAATTTCTTTGATGAAGAAGGTGCATATCTACGAACCAGAAAGATGTTTTCTTGGGCATCTGAGTCCCACGTGAATGAACCTAAGTTCAAAGTCAAGGAGTGTTGATGAAGGTGCCAGAGATAAAGGGATTAAATACCTTGGAGAATGCTCAACAATTTTCAAATGAGCATGTTTGCAACACACTCAACAAAGTTTTCAGTTGAGATTAAGGCCAAAGACTGTTTCAAAAGAAATGATAGAGTGAGATTCTTGGAGGAGGAATTGGATAATAAAACAGGAGGAGATCTAGTTGAGAAGAGAAAATAATTGAAGACAAGAGGATCTTATTAGTGCGTAGTTAAGGTGTGAAATGAAGGAATATAAGGAAAAGGTGTGTAAAGTATCTAAGAAGGTGGAGATGATTATAGATGCCATTCTCTTAAATTATCCTGACCTAGCGCCACTTAAGAAAAAATATGAATCATTCTTGCAGTGTCTAGTAGGATTTAACATGCATCCTCACGATGGAAAGGCAGACCACTTGCCTTAGAGACCACAAGAAGAAGTGTTGGCATGCTAAGAGATAGAAGAGAAGATAAAGGTTGTCGAAGACCATGTTGCTCAATATACCAAAATCCTTACAAAGGTAAAGGCAACCATGTAAGTTGTTGAAGCTACATATGACAATTTCACTTGATATAGGGATAGAGTGGAAAGCATCCTGGTCACTGACATATGAAGCAGGAGCTCGATGAGTTTCAAGAGAAGAATAAGAGGAATAGGGAAGAAAGGGATAAAATCCTTTGGCTGAGGTAGAGAATAATTCAGAAGCTATCAAGACCTTGTGAGGCTTCAATAAAAATCATGACTAAAGTAATTATATCCCCTAAATCACCCACGTAGGATGGATGCACTTGATGACTTGGGAAAAATAATTGGAGAGTATTTTTTATACAATGAGTGAAAAAGGGGAGGAATTTAATTTTTGAGGAGGTGAGGGCCCTTGTTGGAGACCTCTGTCAACAAGCACAGAGCGAGGCTGATGCATTTGGGAAAAACTAGAGGTAGAAATAGGGAAGGATTTCCCTCTCTTCCTTCAAATATAATAATTTTTTATCTTTCATTTGCCCATTATTTAATTATTTCTTCTAATTCTTCATCACTTCATTCTTTTTCCCACTATTTATAACCCACCATTATTTATTCATTAAAGAGAACTGTTTTCTGAGGAGGGAGGAACATGCATAGTGTGGGGTGATGTTGGGCCGTAGAATACATGGCTGAGTACAAGAAGGTGCATGGGTGCACGTGACCTATTTAAAGAAGGGCACATGGGTTGAAGGTGCACAGGGTAGGAATCTAGTAGGGTTTAGCAAAACATGTGGCACACATGCATAAGACAAGATGGGTTTTGAGACTTAGCCATATTAGGTGTTCCAGGTAGCACAAGAGAGAATCATGACCCACATAGCATGCAGAGTGGATAAGGTGCCAGCCTAATAACTGTATGGTCAAGAATGGAATATTCCATGCATGTGATGGAAGGATCCATAGAAAGAAATCATTGCAAAGAGTGGAGAGATAAGATCATAAGGAAGTCATGCTCCATTGGAGGACCACATGGACACTTGGAAACCGATCTATTATCTTAGGAAGGCATGTTGGTGGAAACTAAAGCTATATATAGAGATACTTGGGTATAAAAAAGAGGCAACACAAAAGAGAGACACACCAAGAGGAGTATCATATAGTGCTGGATAGGTGAAGCTATGTAGGAATAATTAAGGATCCTTTTGGTTGGGATTAAGAGAAATTTAGGAGTGATGGCATATTTAGAGGGATGGGTTTGTAACCAATTTTTTAATGTGGAAAACATGGCTTAGGTTCCTGATGCACGACTCTGATCCACATTATTATATTGGTCTGTTATGAACTCAATGAATGTAATGTGGTTCTTGAACATTGTTAACATGAATATAAGGTTATGTTATAAATAATATATGTTGTTCATGAGTATAAACCCTAGTGCATTTACTTTATATTATGAATCAGTACTAGTATTTTGTTTGATACTTCTCTCTTTTGTGATCTAAATGGATGTATTGATATGATAACTCATCCTAAGCTCTTAAAATGAACACATGGTTCTTTTCTTTCCTACATCTAAATCTGTCATTAAGGATGTATTCTCACAAGACTCATATAAAGTAGGGGCTCGACACCCACACATGCCTCGGGTGAGTGCCCAACACCTCTTGGGTGATAGGTCGACATGCATGGGATTAGACTGTTGTTCTAGGGGTATAAAAATGAATACATTGGATCATGATCTTCATGATAGATTTCAAAATATAATGACACAAAGCACTCTGTATTTCATGGGAAAGTGTCCTTTATGTGTCCTTCTAACTCAAAATCCATGTACCATAGTCCACTGCGAGTCTCATGAGTAGAGTTTGTAGATAATTTATCTAACTTCTTTCTCATGGCAGCAATCTGTTCTTCTTAAAATGGGTTTACTCTAGTGTCAATGCTTTCAATGAATTAAATGCACAAAGCATCCTCCAAAGCCTCACGTAGATCTGTGTAAGTCTTGTGGGAAAGCACTCGTCTGAAAGGTGTGATAAATCCTATAAAAAACCATTGGGCATGTTTTAAGGGATGGATATCATAAGATAACTTTGACATATGAGTGTTAAAGTAGGAATCATACTCCCACACACTCTCTGTCACACCCTATTTAATATCCTTCAATATATTGATGCTCTTTTTCTCAACCTTAGAAATGTGGAATTATGTTAAGAATTCATCATGTAATGTTGTATAATCCACCACTACCTAATGTGGGTCATACTTCTGGTACCATATATGCACACAACCTTGCAATGTAGTTGAAAACTGGCTTACTTTCCACTCTAGGGTATCAATACCCTTAGTGCGTCATAGAAATTCACACTTGTGTATATGCTTCGCGACATCTTAAAAACACTTGTAATCAAGAAAGTGAAGAGACATCTCATAAAACACCTGTTGATGGTTTTATGGTCCTTATCCACTAGATCGAGGACCATGATTCCATCCTATGTTTCCTCCACCAGATCCACTAGCTCTTATTCCTATAGACCCACCAAATCCTCCTCCCATCATAGGTAAGGGGCCTGACACATTTGCATTTTTCATACCCACCATCATGCTAAAATATGTGTCGATAGTTTGTGATGTAGAACCACTCCCATACGTGATACCTAAACTTTGTGTACCCACACCTTGCCCAAATTATATGCCATATAGGATGCCTCTAAACATGGGAAATTTTTGTGTTTCCATATAAGAATTAAATGAAAAATTATATCTACTGGGCACTTCTTGAATACCAATACCAACACTAACCAAGTTAACAACACTTATCTCATGAATTAGAAAACTAAGCATCAGGGTTTGGTCATGAGGTGGGATAAGATGAGTGCCTATGGCTCTCCTCCTTTCTCCATTCAAAAATATCTTACCAAAAGCTGAGGGGGTTTCTCTCACATGCTTTTCAAGATGGGATAACACAGACTACTCAAGTCCCACACCTTCCACGTAAACCTCAAATCCTTCCTAAAATGTCTGCCTCTATAAGGCCATCACTCCTACAACTTTGTGTTTTATCTCCAACTCCCTTTCTCATGCTTCATTATACTTACATTGCCTCTATTCTCTCTTTTCTTCTGCCACAAGGTATGTCATCTCAAACCATAGTAGCTTTAATGCCCCACACCTAGGGGAAGTTATCCAACCATAGGAAATTCCTCCATACTCAAGAGTGATGATCAAGATCTTAATAGATAATGTTATAGCATGTAAGAACGATCCTCTTGGCTCCCACAAGAACTCAAAATCAGCAATCTCTGGGAAAGAATAGATAGAAATCATGTATTCAAGGGCATAGCTAGTCAACACTCCACTCTACCAATGATCAACAACACAAATCCAGGCTAGATCAAAATCATGAAGCCTCTGATACTCTTCTTGGGTCCAAACATGAGGTCTATAATACCAACTCCTCCTTGATGCATATGCTGATAACAATTAATACACCTATACTAGAAAACAAAAAAGAATGTCTCATAGAGCTCATAATATAATTTTTCTTCTACCAATTTACATACATAAAACTCAGGTCCAGTGTTAAATCATTGGTAAAACTCATCCTCCATGATTTTAAGCCAAGTCTCAATGATGTCCAAGGTCAAGCATTTTTTCATCACACAACATTCTCACAATAGATTAAAAAGAGGTCCTGAAAGTGAAACCAAAATGTATTCTTGTTTCCCTTATCCCCTTTAAATCACAAATGTGCCAGCATATCACTCAACATGTGTTGGATACTCACTCAAAGTGTGTGTAGGTGCCAAGCCCCTCCTTTATGTGAGATTTGTAAGAATTCTATGCCATTAATGGAGGAATGTTTGCAAGAATAGAAATACAAGCATTTATTATATTATATCTAAGCATCAATGCATCATGATATACTTGTAAACATTACAACAACATAAGATAACTAGATTTATACCATGGAAATATGAAACACACTAGGGTTTGAACCCATAAACACAAATATTCATAATAATCCTTCATTATTGATTAAATAGTGCTTACACTACCCATATTACATCAAAAAGGGTAGTAGTAGACCGAATAGATCAGGATAATAACATCCTACATTCATAAATCTTATATTACCCCCTAGAACCAAATCATAATATCTTCGTACAAAAATACACCATAACTATGCAAACATAATCGACCTCTAGCCTCTAACCCCCATTCTCCATCCACCATGCACAATACCATTGTTTAGATTTAAATGCCTCCTTTAATAGGATAGGATCTTGCCTTATCATCATTCCAGAAGCAATCCTGCATGCCAAATGTCATCATATCCTACTATAATCGAGTGTCCAAGCCATGAAGATGCTAGCTAGCCATAACAACCTTCACTTTACAGCCCAAAACCATAAAGATTCCCTAGAATATTCTTTTCTTGAGCTTCAAGCCTCTATCAAACAACCTTTTCATCAATACACCTATCCAAAGATTCATGCATTTTACGTGTGATATCCTTTAACCGAAATGTGGCTAAGTCCTTAAAGCCTTAAAACCTTTCCTACTTTCACGTATAAACTTATCTCTCTTCATGTGCCTTCACCGACACATTTTCCTCCATAGTTCCTTCCATGCGCGCTCACCTTCTGATTTAGGACTTGGTCATTTTCCGGACTCGACACATTCAAACAACATTACATATTATAAATACAACATAAAATGCATTTTGTATTAATTAAAACATCTTTTAGTCCTTCCAATAAGAAGAAATTTTAACATCCACAATGCTAATCACACTTCTGTTCGAGTAGTTAAAAATTTCACTTCAATCCCAAACTACTATACCTTTTTTTGTTATATCAATTCAATCCTCCAACCAGGTGGAAGTTCATTACAATATTAACTTTGGAGATACTAACAAAAACTAAACTCAACATGTCTTTCTTTAGCTTGTTAAATGATAGTGACTCTTTAGCTCAAAATACTATATTATTCAAATACATTTGGCCACTAAGCTCAAACTAGGGTGATATAATTTGTTGAATCCTAGTGACCAATAAAATAAAAAAATATCTTAATTAATTTTGTCGAAACCTTGAGACTGTGAATATCCAAATATTATGTTGTGGCATAAGCTAGTGGAGGCTACGGTTAAAATATCATTCAATAAATTGTTAAATGAAAGTGGCCACTATGCTCGAAGTAATATAAATAACCAACAATCAACTCTACCTACAACAAAAAAAATATTGATTCAAGTTAATATATATACCCACACCATTGTGAAGTCATGTAAGTGTTCAATATAAGAAGAAATTTTAACATCCACGATGCTAGTTAAAAGATGAGAAAGCATATTATGCATGGCATGTACCTATAATTGTGAGTAATTATACTTGTAAGAGAAAACAAACCTAATAAGCATATTATTCTTGCCACGTACCTAGTTAAAAGATGAGAAAGCATATTATTCATGTCATGTACCTGTAAATGTACCTATAATTGTGAATGTAATTGTACTTATAAGAGAACACAAACCCAATAAGCATATTATTCTTGCCACATACATGTAATTGTATCTACATTTAAATTTATCCTAGTATGAACTAAAAACACTGCTCTCCATTGAAAAAATTAGACCCCAAGATGGAGAGGACTTGTGGGGATGCATTTTTCTTTTGAGACAACACCATCCCTATCCCATTCAATTCAAACAATGTTTTTTGAAATCACCTCACCAAATATCACAAAGAAATTCGCATCACCAGTGTTTCTTATGCTCCCTATAACATCTTTGTGCTTACCCACTTTATTTCCATGTGTAGAATGAACAACCTTGGAGAACCTAAATGTAACAAATAGATGTGTCAATAATGAAATTCTAATAAGATATTGCTTTATGATTTGTTATCTGATAATCTATACTCTATGAAGTCATGTCTAGTAATGTTAGTTATTTTACCTTGCTTTATTTTGTTTGCATATTATTCCTTTATAACGTATATTAACTAAATACATCTAATATCATTAAAATTCTAACCTTCAACCTCTACTAAATGCAGTAATTACATGAAAATTAACTAAATAATGTCTCAGTTGGCTAAACATCAACTAAGATTACAATAAAAGTTGTTAGGTTATGTCGAGGCATAACCTCTTTTGGCGGTGGAAAGAGGATATGATATTTGTGGGGTTTTTAGGCCTCTATGGCATTCATAGATTGGGTTTGTGTGATTGGGGGCCATTTAATAATTGTTTCTAATTATGTCAGATATCAATTAAAAATCTTGGAGACACGTGTTGAAGATTGGAATGAAGGTTCTCGACATCTCTATTTAAGCATCATCTATATCAGGCCTTTAGAAATCACTATGAGAATAACTCAATTCACTATGGGTGGAACATTCAAATGCATTGAACCTTCTTCCTGTGAAGAGGTCAAGGCCAACCTCGTATTTTGGAATATTTTAGATGAGGGTGGTGTTATTTCATTTATGGAAATAATGTCTAGTCACTATGTCTGAGTGATTAGTAGTGTGTTGGAAACCTGGAAGAAAGGAAGAGTCAAAGTGGGCAAGATAAAAAAAAATATTTCGAAAGAGTCCATCGCGGCTGTAGTGGGGCTCCCTATAGAGGGAGACATTTATTTTAAATGCTCACTTCAAGAGGAGATGGATGATTTCCTATATCCTTATGAAAATTAGACAATGTATCACTCAAGCTATGAAAGGGACTCACTTCCAACACCTTAAGATATGGTTGTTGAGAAATTGAGGAGGTAATTCACACCACAACGACACTACAAAGTGATCTATGGACCTCATATATTTATTCTTGTGCATCTTTAACATGATCAAAAAGTAAAATTTTCATATTTTATTCTAGAGAAGATGAAGGTCAATTCCTATACCAAGGCATTTTGTACTTTCTCTTTAAAATTGAAGCTTCCCAAAAATAAATCCATGCTTCCCCTCTAACCCTAGAAAACAAAATCATGTCCCCCTCCTCTTTTGCAACCAGCTCCCTCTTTCTATCACTGTCACTTTTACCCTTGTCACCCTTCCAAATTTGATTCAGACACCAAGATAATTAGCCCTAAGTCTTTCACTCTTATCATTCCGTCATCTTCTTCATTAGTTCTTAACCCTTCAGACCCCTCAGAGAACTCTCCTAAGGTATTTGAACCAATTTTGGAATCAACATCTACTTCCTCTCCACCTCTTGTTGATGTTTCTCTAGCTTCTCCTCTCATCTCCCTGGACATTGTCATGGCTACAACTGACTCAACCTACCTGATCACAGAAGCATGTGCGGTTACTCCCCTCCTTTTTTCATGGAACTTAGCATGTAATCTAAAACTCCTGATGTGTTGTGGGATTTTTCCTATGTTTACCCTCTTTCTCCTCTGTTGGAGAAAATGGAATCCCCCACTACAACATCGGAACACCATGATAATTTAGAGAAGATCTCACTTGACACGCATGAGGCCATTGAATATTATGTTACATTCATTATCTGATATCAAGGAATGGAAAAGTCACATGGACATGACCTGGATGAAAAGAAATGAAGACTTCCTGGAACACATTAAGTTAGTGGACATGTTGGTTCAAAGAATCCCTACTGCCGATACTAAGGATGAAACAACTACTCTCATGAATATCCATAAAATATAATTTTCCTTTGTCTAATTTGAGAATTTTTATTTATTTTTTACATACGAGATTATTCTCTTCTTATTTCACTGTAATACTTGAACGTGAGGGATTTTTTATGTAGGTATGCAGGTTATTTAGGAAAACCCCATTTTACTCTAATTATAAATAGTTTTATGTTTTGGTATATCATTATTGCGACTAAGCTCCTAATATCTTAATGACTTTTCTTACATCTTTAAGATCGCTACGCTCCAAATTTTATGTATTGGTATAACCTAGTGGCTTCTCATATCACAGTATCCTACTTTATTTTGATAAAACCTGGTGACCATCAAGCTCTAAAAATTTATGGTGTGGCATAATGTACCATTGTCTAATATCAAAATATAATTCTCTTACTAGTTAGGTGCTAGAAAAAAATAAAACCCGGAATATTATATTGTTGGTTTAGCACCAGAAAAGTTATGAAAATATGCCTCTAATTTTCTATAAGTTGTAAAATATCTTAATTATGAATTGTTAAAATCTAGTGATGAAGTCACTAAATAACATGTTGTGGTAAAACCTAGCAGCTGCGAAGATCAAAATAATATATTGTTTAAGTACCTAATGACTGTTAAGCTCAAACTATGTTGATTCAAATTTGCTAAATCCCAGTCACCATTAAGATCCAAATATTATGTTTTAGCGTAACCCACTAGCAGCCAAGCTAATAATATCTTATTTCTTTTATTTAACCTAGTGAACAATAAGCACCAAATATTATGTTGTGTCATAATCTAGTGGAGGCTAAGCTCAAAATATCATTCAGTAACATGTTAAATGATAGCAACCACTATGATCGAAATAATATATTATGGAAGTACCTAGTCTCCGCATAGTTCAAAATATGTTAATTTAATTTTTTTAATCATATCGACCATAACCTCCATATATTATGTCGTTGTTCAAAATATCTTCCTATAATTTTTCAACTGCTGTAAAATATTGTAACTATGAATTATTGAACCCTAGAAAATTTAATCTCCAAATAATATGTTGTGTCAAAGGCTACCGGTTGCTAAGCTCAAATTATCTGAAACCACCAGTAGTATCCAAATAATATACGGTAGCATAACCTAGTCGGCACTAAGCTCGAAATATCTTAATTTCAAATCTTAAATGCATACAAAAAATTCAACTAATTTATATTGGTCTTGATTACTGTAAAGATCTATAAAGTCAATGTCTTTCTCTTGTTTGTTAATACTATTGTTTTTTTAGCTCAAAATATTTATATTCTTAAGTTCTTACTTTCTTTTGTTGAAACCTAGAGACTGCTAAGATCCTAATATTATGTTGTGGCATAACCTAGTGACTGATATGTTTAAAATATCTTAATTTAATTATCAAATCCTAACCACCAATAGGTTGTAAAGATTGTGTGGTGGCATAAAATAGTGGGAACTATGCTCGAAATATCTTAATTTGAAATCTTAAAATCATATAATAAAGTAAACTAATTTATATAGATCTTGATTGCTATACATTTCTCCAAAGTTAACGTGGTTGATTAACTTAGAGGTCGATAAGCTCAAAACAACTTACTTTAATTTATAAAAACGTAATGAATTATAAGATTTTAATAAAAATTGTTAGATTATTATGAGGGGTAACCATTTTTGGCGGTGATAAGAAGATATGGTATTTGCGAATTTAATGGTCTTTTATGACATTGATAGATTTCATTTGTGCAATAAACAATATTGATTAAGGGTTATATGCAAATGACACGTAAGATGGCATTGGGAATTTAATAGTTTTAATGGGAAGCGTGATATTTATGATAAGGATGTCTAATCGATGATCTTCGATACTATCACACTTACCTCCTTTCATGTTTTGTGCATTGGTGGCTTTATATCTCTAGGCTGGCTGGACATTACACCACCCCTTTCCTCTTTTAGTCTTTGGTCGTTGTGCTTCCTGTATCTCTACGATGATGATAGGGGTGTTGGTGGTTTCTTGGGTAGCATGGAGTGTGGTCCTAATAGGAATAGGTAGAGAGATATGATAGGTAAGGACATCGGGGAATCGTTTACTTCTTAGATGGATGGGAAAATATGGAACGTAACTATGTGGAATTGGCTCGAGAAGGTTTGGTCGATATCAGAGTGATTTGAAGAAGAATATGATGATGATATTTTTGAGATCATGCACAAGCTAATGCTTGACCCGAACTAGGACAAAGGACAGAGGAACATTTTCGACATGGTGCAAGGTTGAGCTAGGAAAACATATTATCAACTCTTTGGGATATTTTATCTTACATAAGGAGAATGAGAAGTTGGAAGATTATCTATTCAGCCTTCAGTATCATTTCCATGCCTTGACATGGGGGATGCAAGTGATTTTGTGGTAATCTGGAGGTAGTTGCGGAAAATGAGGGTAGAGAACTCCCTGTTTGTGCTAAAGTGAAAATGTTGGAATGTTGTGTTGATTCATCCTCCTCCTATGATCAGAGTAAAGGGGACATGGATGTTGAGATCATCGATGAGGTGGAGTAAGAGGATGAACAATCCAATATTTCTCGGAATAATTTTTATTTAGTTTTTTATTAAGGGCCGGAATGCTTGTCTGTATAGCAAAGTTTATCATTATTGTAAGTATTTATGGGTGAAGTGAAGCTGATTACACCTCTTCCCAATATTTTGGCATATATTTAGTAAGATAAGTTTTTTGTAATCATTATGGAAATCCATTGCTAGAATAGTTATCATGGACCGGTTCCTCATGTACTTTTTTGGAAGACTTATCATCGAAATATCCTAGTTTAATATCTTAAAATCATAGAATGAATTCAACTAATTTATATATATCTTCTTTGTGATACATATAATTTTTGTGATATATAAGCTAACAAATTTAATACCCAAATACTATATTGTGTGCATAACCTAGCGGGCACTAAACTTGAAATATATTAATTTAAAATAACATATCATTTTTGCGATACATAACCTAGTGAATTGAATACGTAAATAACATGTTTTGGTATAACCTAATGACCGCTAAGCTCTTAATACCAGTATTCACTAAGATCATATTATTATGTTTTGGTATAACCTATCTATTGCTATGCTTATAATATCTTACTTTATTTTACTGAAACATAGATATTTCTAAGATCCAAATATTATTTTTTTCATAAGGAAGCATACGCTAATCTCAAAATATAATTGGGTAACTGGATAGATTATAACACCTAATAAGCTCTAAATATTATAGTGTGGAAGCACCTAATGCCTGTTATCTAAAAATATTTTAATTTAATTTGTTTAATCCAACAAACCCTAAGGTCTTAATGTTATACAAAACGATATCCTTGATGAATCCTAGCAGCCGCTAAGCTATTCTTAGTCATAAAAAAATCAATCACTTGACCCCAAAAAGTGTGTTTCCTAAAAATAACAAAGTGTATTTAACACAGAGAAAAAACAAAGTGATCACTTGACCCAAAAAAGTGTGTTGCCTATAGAACAAAATCCACCTATCCTTGAGTCCGCAGAGGGAAATGAAGACTTCATCCAAATAAGAATTATAGCCTAGTAGTCACTAGAGTAGCCAACATTTTTCATTTAGATCGTATTCAAAAAGGAGTTTATATAAATGGTAAAAAATAAATCTGGAATTTATATAATAGTATATGTATAGACTTGGACTCGTTGTACCCTAGCGGCCACTAAGCTATACTTAAAGGAAAATATATCATGTTCATAATGAAGCTGTGTAAGTTTAGAATCATTTTTTTCATGTGTTACACAACTATATGCCTAGAATTCTATATTTATTTCTAAGATTTTGGTAGAATATTTTTACATTTAGGACAAGAAAAGAAACCTGGACTAGCGACCTAGAAGTTATACTACAAGTTTTTAAATACAACGTGAACTACTCGTTGCACCCTAGCGGCCGCTAAGCTATTCCTAGAGTGTATTCATACAGGAGAAATCATATTGAAAAGATATAAAAGATAAAAAATAAATATGGTGTTTATATAATGGATACATAAATATACATGTAAAATCATATCTTTAATATGTTATACAGGTAAATGTATAGTTTTATCTACTTCTTACAAGATTCTGGTAGAATTATTTTACATTTATGAAAAAATATGGAAACTCAGAATTGCATTTGAGAATATATAATTTTTTTTTTTTACATATGACGCCATCTACTTGTTGCATCCTAGTGGCCGCTAATCTATTCTTAAAGGTAAATATATCATATTCAAAATGAAGTTGTTTTATAAATCTAAATTTTTAATCTTTGCGAATATAACAACTGGAAAAGAACAAAAGTGATCACTAGGACCAATTTTTTTTTTGTTTCCTATATAAAAACAAATGATCTATGAGGTGCCAAGGAAATTGAATGATTTTTCCAAATTAGAATTATAGCCTAGCAGATGCTAGGGTATAGAAATTTTCCTATGGTAGAGTTTATTCATAGAAAATAAATCATATTGAAAAGATACAAACAATAACAAATAAATCCATAATTTATATAATGGATATATAAATATATGTGTAAAATCCTCTATGTAATTCGAAATAGAATTGGGATTTCATCAATAGGTTGTTGAAAAAACCAATTATATCGTGGTGGCCTCAAAGCTATCTTAATTTTTGGCATAGATTAGCAGTCTCTAAAGGACGAATATATTAATTATAAAATACATATTGATTAAAATTATATAAAATAATATTATTTTATATATAATGTGTTTAACTTCCAATGTACATACCATAAAATGATGAAGACATTACACTTGGTTAATTCTACATGGAAACATGTATATAATTGGAAATAATTATCATATGATTGAATTCTTGATATAGTTTTATAATTTTAAATTAATATTTTTAACCTCATATATTTTCCTAAAATATCTAAGTGGCAACCATGTAAAAAATGTAATATGCATTAATTAACGAGGTTTCTTTGCATCATCTTGATGAATAAAATTAAACTATTTTTGGTTTTCCTTACTAAAATAAAATAAAAAATAAGGTGACTATGCTAGAAGCTATCATTATCCTAAAAAACAATCGCAAGAACGAGAATGAAAAATTCAAAATGAAAATAGCCAAAGAGAGACATAAAATGGAGGAAATGGGAAAGCATTAAATAGAGATAAATACTAGAGCAGAAAAGTGATTAAAATTTCTTTCACTAATGCACAAAAAAGTGATTTTTCAAAAAGAACAAGGAGTTTGGAACGGAGATCAAAAGCAACTTAAAAGCAAGGCTTGAATGTGGAGCACGATTCAGTAGGAAAAAGAAGGGCTTGTGTTAATCATGATTATACTATCGTGTAAAACATAGAAACCAATTGAATACAAAGAAACTAATAGATCCCAAAATAAAAAATGGTACACCTTTACTATAAATACTTGGTTTATTAATATCTGGAATTATTTTGTGTTTTATGATGTCTTTGAAACCTCCATATACTATCTCATTCAAATAATCATCACGATTCTTTTCGTAACCTCTGTTTCTATCCTCCTTCGTGTGTGTATTTTGTGTGCATCCTTTATGTGCCTCTTTTGTGTGCCTTTCTTTGTGACCAAGATTATAATCGCATGTAAAAAAACATGGATTCGAACACTCAACCCTGTAATCTATGGTCTGCATGTATTTTTTTATTTTGAGGACATGCTTTTCTAATTGAACAAAAAAATATTAAACCCTACTTAATGTTTCTCTAAGGTATTTATTAATTTTTTAGAACATTCCATGAAAGAAATTTCAAAAAAAGAAAAAGAGTGGGATATGGAAATTTTAAATTTTTACTTTCACCCTCTAAAAACAAAAAGGTGGGCTATTGAAATTTCAAATATATGAAAATGCGGGGGAATTCAAATTTCCCCATGGTTTAAAAATTAAAAACTAAACATTTTTCATTGTCTATAGCCTATAATAATATAAACATAATAACAAATATATTATACAACATATAATTGAACCTAAGCATAACAAAAAATATATACTAAAAAAGTAGAAGAAATAAATCCTAATTCATTGTCTATAGCCTATAATAATATAAACATAATAACAAATATATTATACAACATATAATGTAACCGAGCAAACAAAATAAATATTAATATAAAACAGAAGAAATAAATCCTAATTCATTGTTTATAGCCTATAATAATATAAACATAATAATAAATATATTATACAACATATAATTAAACCAAACATAGAAAAAAAATATATTAAAAAAAAAAAGTAATAAATCCTAAACATAGTTTTGAAGATTATTAGAATAATATACAGACATTTACGTTCCATTCTTTATCAAATTAGATTTCTACATTGTTAGATATAGTGTGTGCTAATTTAAATTAATTATCAAATTAAAATGTGACACATGGCAAGTTCAAACAAGTTATTTGGGATACATAATAAGGCTAATGATCCAATACTTTTTGGACAATGTTACCATATAGCTATTTTCAAAATAAGAAACGTTTGAGCCTAGGGTCTGATATGTCATTTCTATCAATAAGTAAAGGAACATAATGGGTGCTAAGAATTTTCTTTATTAAGAAATGACGTGAAATATGTCTTGAACACTATGTATCTTATGGCAACTACATACTAAGCCTAGTGATCCAAAACTTTACAGATAGTGTTTAAAATGAGAAGAGGTAAAGGTAGGAGCATAGTGACTACTAAGCTAAACCATGATTTATTATTTTATGTATACTTTCAAAATAAGAAACTTTTGAGCCTAGGGTTTGATATGTTGTTTCTGTCAATAAGTAAATGATCTTAGCGGGCACTACACATTTTCTTTGATAGGAAATGATGTGAAGTATGCGTTGAAAACCATGTATCTCATTGGAACTACATACCAAGGCCAGGGATCCAAAAATGTAATGATAGTGTTTAAAATGATAAGAGGTAAAGGTAGGAGCCTAGCGGCTGCTAAGCTAAATCGTGATTTATTATTTTATGTCTACTTTCAAAATAAGAAAACTTTTAGCCTAGGGTCTAATATGTCGTTTATGTCAATAAGTAAAGGATCTTAGCGGGTGCTACACATTTTCTTTAATAGTAAATGATGTGAAGTATGAGTTGAAAACCATGTATCTCATTGGAACTAAATACCAAGGCCATGGATCCAAAATTGTAATGATAGTGTTTAAAATGAGAAGAGGTAAAGGTAGGAGCCTAGCAACCTCTAAGCCAAACCATGATTTATTATTTCGTGTTTACTTTCAAAATAAGAAAAATTTGAGCCTAAGGTCTGATATGTATTTTTTGTCAATAAATAAAGGAGCTTAGTGGGCGTTACACATTTTATTTGATAGGAAATGATGTGAAGTATGAGTTGAAAACCATGTATCTCATTGGAACTATATACTAAGGCTAGGGATGCAAACCTATAATTGTAGTGTTCAAAATGAGAAGAGGTAAAGGTAGGATCTTAGTAGCCACTAAGTTAAACTATGATTTATTATTTTATGTCTACTTTCAAAATAAGAAACATTTGAGCCTAGGGTTTGATATATTGTTTCCGTCAATAAATAAATGAGCTTAGAGAGTGCTACACATTTTATGTGATAGGAAATGATGTGAAGTATGAGTTGAAAACCATGTATCTCATTGGAACTACATACCAAGGTCAGGTATCCAAAACTATAATGATAGTGTTGAAAATGAGAAGAGGTAAAGGTAGGAGGATAGCAACCACTAAGATATACCATGATTTGTTGTTATTTTATGGATATTTTCCAAATAAGAAACTTTTGATACTAGGGTCTGATATTTTGTTTCTATCAATAAGTAAAGGATCCTAGTGGTTGGTAAGCATTTTTTATTGTTAACAAGATAAAATATGAGTTTAAAACTATGTATTATATGAGAACTACATATTAAGGATAGAGATAAAAAACAATAAATATAGTGTTTATATTGATAAGAGGTAAATGTAGGAGGCTAGCAACTGCTAAGCTATACCATTCAATTCAATAGGTTATAGTGTTCCATTCAATACGTACAAAATCTTAGCATTCACTAAGAATTTTCTTTCCTAAAAAATAGATTTGAATTATATGTGTTACAATCAATAAGTCTTGTGAGTACTACATAATAGATCAAAACACATTATCGACCTAAAGCTATATATGTATGGTATTTATAATGACCGGTAGTAACGGTGGGAGCCTAGTGAATGCTAAACTAGAGCATTATCTTTTATTTTATCATTGTTGAACCTATCATCCACTATGCCCTTACTTTTGATAAGGAAAAAAAGCTTAGCATTCCCTAAGCATTTTCTCCCATAAGATCTGATGTGAATTATGTGTTTTAAACAATATGCCTTATGGGAACTACGTAAGGCTTGATCCTTCATGTACCTTAATCACTCTCAGAAATAAAAACATAGGAAAAAAAATTACCTACCTTTAATATTGTACCTTAATCACTCTAAGAAATAACAACACATATTACTTACAAAGAGAAAACAAAAGTGAGAAACCCTAAGTCCAAGTATAAATAAATATGTAGGTTTTTTCCTATTCTTCCCTTTTATCAAGAGGCCACGGAGTTGTAGAGGATTTACGGAAGATACACAGATTGAAGGGTTAAGGAAAAATGCCACCAAATTTAGACCCATCTTAGGTTATGGAGGTGTTCGTCCATGTGACAGGAGGAAAATTTAGAGTGGCCTCTTCATTAGTCCCCTAAAATTGGTCCTTTGGGTCTTTCACCAAAGAAAATAAGAGAAGACATTGCAAAGGAGATTACAACAGATTGGAAGGGTTTAAGGGTTATAGAGAAGCTCAATGTACAAAAGCATTAGGACAAAGTTACAGTTGTTCCCAGCACAGCCTCCTTGGTGATTAAAGCTCCAAAAGAACTTGAACATGATAGGAAAAAGATAAAAAAACATTAAACATACTGGGAACATCTCATTGGATGATGTTATTGAAATTTCCAAGGTCATAAAGACCCGATCCATGGAAAAAAATCTTATGGGAACTGTGAAGGATATTTTGGGTACGTGTGTTCATATCGAGTGCACTATTGATGAAAAGGATCCCAAGGATTTATAATCAAATATCGATGAAGAGAGGTCGAGATTCCATAGGATTGATTAGAAGGAAGATATTTTGTTTTGGATATGCTTTATTGAGTTTTAGTGTATTGGGTATTTGTTTATTTTTAAGGTTTGATTTGGGAACAATGGATTAAATATTTATGGGTCTTTCATTGAATAAAAAGGATCACACCAAATTCTGTTATAGTGGGTTTCGTTGTTTATTTAATGTTTGTGTATTTTCTTGTTTAATGTACTCTATATTTGTAGGTATAATTTACTTAATAAAACTGAGTTATTTTGGGAATGTTAGACTGTAAATATCCGCTAGAAACAGTAAACCAAAATAATAAGTAACATCTAATAATATATATACTGGATAACATTTGTAATAATTTATTTTCACTTTACAAGACAAATCTCATTTCCTATGAATTTGGGGAATGAGGATTAACTCATTAACAAACATTCTCATAAGTGGTGGTGCAAAGGATGTAACAAGGTTGGGGTTTGGCAAGTTGGAAAATGGCCCAAATATGTGATGGCTATGTTGAGGGCAAGGGGGTTCTACTGGAAGTTGATGTAGAGGAGTCAACTTGGACTACGTATTTTTGAGGTTTAAGGCCGATGTAAGACCATATACAATTCCATTCTAGTGAGATTTCACTACAATCAAATGAACTATAAACATAATATTGATGACAGGTTTTCATTATCAGAGAAAGCATGATGAGATCCTAGTGACTGCTAAACTAGAGCATGATCTTTTATTTTATCACTGTTTTCAAATTATTAAATTGTTGAACCTAGTGTCCACTATTCCCTTACTTTCGATAAGGAAAAAAATTCTTACCATAAGCTAAGAATTTTCTCCCATAAAATCCGAAGTGAATTATGTGTTTCAAACAATATACCTTATGGGAACTACCTAAGGCTTGATCCCTCTATCTAGTATGTAGTGCAACTATTATCTCTATCAGCTACATTCTAGCCAACATTATATTATTATAATCAATAAAAACAACTAGCAATCTAAAGTTGTACAAATAGTGTTTACAATGAACATAATGGTAGGAGCCTCACGGTCACTCAACTAGGTCGTGATTTATTGTTTTACCACAATTTTCAATAAAAAATTGTTGAAAGTAATGTATGATGTGCTATTACTTTTGATAAGTAATGAAACTAAGCATTAGGTAAATAATTTTTCCGATATAAAAACATTGTGAAGATGACCATACTTAAGTTTAGGAAAATTGTAATCCTTCCCATTTTTTATAGCTTGTTGTGGAATTTCCCACCAAGAGCTATGCTTAAAATATAATACTTATAATAGTTATAGACATTTAGACATAATTAAAAAAGTATGTTTGATATACATATATTTCACATTGTCTTATATAACAAAAATGATGAGCTATCACTAACTCCGTTAATGTGATTTTTTACTCAAATACTCTCCTCAAAATACCAAACATTAGATCTTTCAACCATTATCCTTTAAACATGTTCATTAGTCTTCTTACAGGCATCTAATCTTAACTACTACAATATGACCGATATACACATAAATCACATAGTCTTGCAAAATAAAAAATCCCAAGCTACCACAAACTCTTTTTGAAATACAAAATATTACATCTTAATGTCCTCTACATTTTATCATTAAAAAGATGTAAATGGCTTAAAAATTGTTTTAGGATGTTATTTTATCTATTGATTAGAATTCTTTCTGCCATTAAAGTGTGTATTTTTTTGACCTTCTTATCATGCCATCTATAATGTTATGGCTTGTATGGATCATATGTAATACTTTCAAAAGGTGCAAATGGTTTTGTATCTTTCAATGCATCATAATTTGATTTCAGACTTTTAGAAAATTTCTATTATTATTGATTTGATCCACAAAATATGAATTACTATAACCCATTGAATGATACATAATATGTCTTATCGAAGCCTAGAGGTCATTAACCATTAAGTTAATTACTTTGTTATGATACATAGTAAATAACTCTAGAATTTGGTGTCTGCTAGGGTACTATTTAAATTCCTTAATAGAAAATGTGAAAAAAACACTTTAAAGTTCATAAATGACCTAATTATTAATGTATTTTACTCTAAATATAGGTAAAATGTCTTCCATTTTTTGTGCTCCATTAAGAATAATTCCATTCATTGTAGGAAGTATTTATTGGAATAAAAAAGACGGGGAATGGTTTGTGGAACTTAATTTCCCTAAAAAATACCATGTCGACATGTGGTTTTTTTTGTTATAGATGAAAATCATAAGGTAGTTTGTATTTTTCTATCATTAGAAGTTATTTATTTGGGGACACTGCATGTCTAGATGGAGTGCTTTGAATTTGAAAATAATAAGTTTCTTATTCTGGATATGGAGTTGGATGTTTCTTTATTCAGGAAATGGGAAATGCGTGCCTCCATAAATAGCAAATGTATTCTTTTAAAAATATGGTTGGAATTTGGGGATTCTAACAGATTCTAACAAAACTGGTTGTTCAAATGCAGAATTCATTCAAAATGGTATATTTATAGTATTTATAAAATTATATAGAAATAAGAAAATATCTTATGTTTGTCATTTTTTGCATAGAAAATGTTTTCTTTCACCTCTAAAACATGCCAAGTTGTTTACTATGCTAAGGAAAACATATTTGACTAAATTGGGGGGTCTGGTCAAGACACTTTGGAGGCCCTAGTTCAATGACATGGGCTAAAAGTACCTAAGGAGATTTTTGGGGATCCTTTACTGATTAGTCTGTTCTATATCTAGTGGTATTTTGTCAAATTAGGTTGTTTCCTTTTTGTTCTGTTTCACAACTCTATTGTTGAGTCAATGTCTCCTTGATTCCATCTAGTTTTGGTCTTTGGGATAATTTTTTATAAATGGTTTATTTTTTGTTGATGGGTTTGCATTGTAATATATTTTTCTATATGGTCCTTGGAGCCTTTCCAAAACTTCATCTATCAAAAAAATTCGTATGGGTTAGAAAGGAATACTAAATCAACTGGGTCTTTTGATGCTAGTGTAATAGTAGAGACATTTGATTCATAGTGCCGGAGAGTAAAAGAAGACAACAAAATGAGAGAAAAATTTATACATTATTTGAGAAATAAACATCTGGATAATATTCTATTGACATCTTACATTGAATCCAATGTAATAAAAAAATTTAAATTGCATGAATCACACTACCTCCGGTTGTCTATAATTTTGGGTGAAGATAGCAATCAAAAAAGAAAATTTGATTCCCATATGGGGAAAAAATGGCAAAATAGAAAAAAGATCGTGAGGTGGAAGAAGTTATTCCTGTCATGGCTTAGAAAATATTAGAAAATAATGTGATGTCATTGGAAGGAAATATACCAGCAAGGGTGAAATTCACATACAATTTTTCTTTTAAATGTGCATATCAATTCCAGCTACCATCGACTTCATCATCTATTCCTTTGACTAATCCTTTCAATGTTGAATGTGTGATTATTGATTTTTGTAATTTTTCCAACGATATTTCTTCTGATTTCATAATGGAGCTTCTAACAATTATCGGAACCAGTGTGCTGGATTTTATTATTATTGTTCTAATACCAAGTGGTTATTCAAAAATGTTAAGTGACATAGTATAAATATACATGGAAAATGTTAAAGACATTAGAGTATCAACTCTGGATGGATGCTACAAACTCTATGATAGAAACAGGATATTAAAACGTTTGTATTATGTACACAATATCTTGTGTGCACAACCGTGATAATAATGATGATTATAGAGAAGAGGTCACTATGGATTGGATGGAGAAACTGCCACAAAAATTGGTAACTACAAGCAAAATTGGCCTACAAGGAAACATCCATCCTTTTATTTGTGAAAGATTATATGATTTGTGGGACTGAGATGTTCACTTGATTTTGTTCTATAAATTCTCTAGTACTAGAGCTTTATGGAGGTAGTGTTGCACTCTGTGCATTGGTGGATTCTAAACTATATGTCATTTTTATTGTTGAGAGACATTGTCAAGCAGTGTTTCTGAAACATTACTATTCTTATATGAAGAAAGGTTCATCTCTGGAAACAACTTCAACAGTGATTTTATTTAATGGCTTTTAACCTAAATATGCTACTTATATAATTATTGTTTATGAAGACAACCACAAAGCTATAAAAGATGATGTACAACCATTTCACCATGACACTAAAAACTAATTCAACATGGTAATTTAGTTTCAATCATTTTATAAATATGTTTAATGAGCTCTATCTTCAATTGCCATGGTTTTCAATTTTTTTAACAAAGTTATGTTTTTTATAGTTTAGATGATAGATGTGGAGGACGTGTGCACATCATGGCCATGAATACGCCATCAGATCTAGGTATGTTAATCATGTGAATTTACAAACAAAACCACTAATAATCCACCAATAAATTTATAAGATGATAAATGATTATGCATATAACCAATAAGGCCCACAAATTTATAGGAAACGATAACTAACAGACATTAGTTTATATGCTTGGCTTAGGGTCGAAGAAAAATTTAAATGAAATCAATTTGTAAGATACGATAACAATTTAAAATGAACTATATAGAACTTAGCAGAATCTATACATCCACATTCAATACAAAAATGTTTTGACTAAAAAACCTTACATTCATCAATATCTAGTTTATTTACAATTACATACTGTCTACAATGTTTCACTTATTCACTACTACATACTGACTACTTACATTGAATTAACATTATTTTAGCTTCAACATCATCATAAACATAACTACATATGTCTTGATCCATCTCGTACATATGTAAAGAAACACTTGGCTAGCCTCATTAAAGGTTTTCCAGCTAAGTGTAGTTTGGCCAATGATGGCATAGCCTAGCGGTCAGAAATTCTCATCAATAGTTGAGAACTGTTCTCCGCCAAAGGGTGGTTTGACGAATATAATCATAGCTTAGTGGGTGCTAAATTTGTATTATAATACATAGAATAATTGATATTGTACTTACCATATCACCACAGAAACCACTATGTTTATCCATTTAAGTTTTCCTCAACATGAAATTGATTATGAATTGATTAATGTTTACTTCAAATACATTATGCTTGCATTTCAAATAGTAAGAAATAGATTATTAATTGATGATTGTTTATTTGAAATATTTCTTACATCAACGGATCCAACAACATGTAAAGGTGGTGTAATCCAAGTTGTAATCTCAATCGGTAACTATTAGCTACAAGCTAAAATGTTTTTTATTTCATTTGGTTGTAATTGATATGCAGTTGTTGATTGTAAAAAAAATTTAGTTCCCTGCACAGGTAGCGATAAGAGTTATTTACTTATTTTGGATATGGAGGACTTGCTATATGGGATAAACAAAACATACAATAGGAAGATGACATTTAGGTTCAGTATGAAAGCTGTCAACCTGCGAGGTAGCCTGTCAGAATTTATAAAATTACTATCATCATATTGTGAACTAGGATTCTGGTCCGACACTCTCATTTTTCTGATGTTAAAAAGATATCAACGGGCTTCAATAAAAAATATCAACCGTATTAAATCAAAGAATCACTTGGGGAAAGGAACATTGTAATATATTTGAGGGAATAGCAATAAGAGACCTAGAAAAGGTTTGGAGTAGAAATGATTTTTCATACAGTTCAAAAAACACTTTGTGTATTACATTAGGTGCAAAGGGAAACCCTCCTGAATTTTTTTATGGTGGGTATGAAAAGAAGACACAAAGATTGTACAAAAGATAAATGGTTGATTGCTAATTTGTACAAAAAATATCACAAATAGTGTCTTAGGAATTGAATGTGATAGAGCACGTAAAATACTTGGAGAAAGAAAATGCTAAATAACTATTTATCTTTTCATAATTTTGTTATGATTGTACTACTTAACATTTTCAATAATATATACATTCATTTGTTATTATGAATGTACTGCGTAACTCTATTCTATTATGTTGAGATTGTCGAAATATAAGATGGGAGGATTTATATTTTCACTGACTATAAGATGAAAGTATGATTGAATAACTTCTTTGGTGAATTATCAGAAAAACTTTCCCTTGAAAATTTGTAAAATAGTATTTTTTTTAACATTGTTCATAAAATAAATATAAAATTATACTATATATACTTAATTGTTTTTAAATATCTTTTAATATAATATATATATATATATATATATATAATCTATAAAAATTGAAAGTCATATCTGACGGTTATTTCAAAGATTTGCAATTATTTTACAAATAAAAATTATAAAAAAACATCTAAACGAGCGTCAAATTTAGCACCACATTGTGGCCTTTGTTGCAACCATTGAAGGACAAGAGAAGATGTTTGAGATGATATTTGTGTAATGCCCCGTTCAATGTTTCCTAGTCCCTGACCTTCCGACCTTGTTACTAATCCTGGGAGACTTGTGTGCGTGGGCTCTCATTTACCATTTTTGACCTTGGCCTAGTCTCAGTGATGCGTTAGCACCTTTCCTCTCCTTGCTCTCTCGAGTCGTTATCGACACCTTTGTGTGGGGACTGTGTACTGTCCTGTTCGTTGACCTAATTGAAGGAGGACCTTGTTTTCACCTGGTAAAGCTGGGCCAATAGTCATTATCAATGTGAATAGTAATTACATTTATATATTTATAATATATAGTGATAATAATGTTATTTTAATTTAATTGACGATTGGCCTCTATTGGATAGTATTATTGTTTACCCTTTTTGTCGAGCGGGCATGTCAGTCTTGTAGTATGATTAATAATCATTTTAAGTGGTAATAATAATAATAAGTAAATAATAATAATAATAATAATAATGATAACAATATTATTATTTTAATTATCGATGGATGATAACTTCTTTAGTTGATCATCGATGTGTTACCAATTTCATTGTTGATTATCGATAAGTGATTTTATTCGTGTGGATTGGTCTCCTCGTTCCGCGCGAGAAGACAATCTCTTGTTGTGACACCGCGGTCGGTCCGTGTCTTGCGTTTAGTTTCAAATGCCTCTAGGATAGAAGGGGAGTCTTGTTCGTCTTGTTGTGTGGGTTGTTGTATGCAAAGGAATTTTTTTTTAAAAATAAATAAATAAAATAATTATAATAAAAATAAAATAAAAGAACTAAAATTTAAAATAATCGTGTTTGTGGGGGCGGATTAGGGCAAGTGGAGAAGGGTAGAAAAAGCTCCAAAAACTTTGCTCTAGGGTTTGGTCATTACTTTTTGGAATGGGCGGCTGGCTTGGGGCGTAGGATATGTACACAAATAAATGAGTTTGTTGAAATGGCCTTGGAAACTTTCATACAAACGCTTTGATTCATGCAAATCCAAAATCCACAAACATTCATCATGAGCCCAAGCCACGCCACTCACACCCGCGTGGAAAATAATGAAAAAATGAAGAGGATTTGTCTCTGTTCTTTTTGTAACGCAGCCAGCACCCTTCCAGCCCGCGCCCAGGCCTGCGTGAACTCCCATCGAAGTCAAAAATGCAGAGGAAATTTTCCATATGTTGCTGTTGCAAGTGCCCTAGTTGATTCATTTGCAAAAACATGAATGCATGCAAACGGCTCGACTAAAGGCATGGAAAAAAATGTAGTTCCATGGACTGCAATGATTTCGGGATATGCAAAAATGCGTGTGTTGAAAATTCCTTTGAAAACTTCCAGGAAAATGCATTTAGTGCCTAGTTTGGCATGTATGCAAAATGTGAAGGCATACACAACTCAGGAAAATTGTTTGACAAAATACCTGATAGATATGTGGCCTCCTGGGTGGAAATGATAGCAGGCATGCAAAAAAATAGGTCTGTTTAGAAAAAAAAAGGGGGGCACATAAACTGTTTGATAAAATGCCTCAAAGAAATGTTGTCTCATGGAATGCCATGATGGCAGCATATGCAAAACATGGATGTGAAGAAAAGACCTGTGATTTCCTTGACAGAATGCCTCAGAGAGATGTGGACTTATGGAACATACTCTGACCTTGTAAGCTTCATTTTTGTTTACTTAGCTTTTAGCCAGGCAGGATTCAGTGCATGAGGGTTGTAAATACTTTGATTTCATCAGTGCCTCTTATCGAATCATGCCTAGAACTAATCATTATGTTTTCTTTTTTTTGACGAGCACATGAGAATGTGCAAAATGTGGGGACACGCTTAAGGCATGTGAAGTGTTTGACTAAATGCCTTCAAAAAAACCATGGTCTAATGGTTGCAAGGTTTGAGGCTACACACAAAAGGAGGAAGATCTCATCTTATCCAAACAACAACAAGAAGAAACCATTTGATCATGCTCAAAAAGTGGTGGGTCGAATCCAGGAGGAAGGAGTAATCTGATCAGAGTAGTGAAATGGTTTTCAAATCTATAGTTATAGATTTTGTTGATAGATTTGTATGTAAAATGGTGGAACTGAGGATGCTCGTGGACTGGTTGACGAAGTGCCCAAGCACGAGACTGAACCCAAGCCTGTGGCTTCAACTGGCTTCGTTCTTTAGGCATGGTTCTTCTTTACTTACCTCTCATAATTCTTGTGTTTTAGTTCTCCTTTGCAACTATATAGAATTTTAAATCATTAGATTTTTAACTCAGTTAAATGTCCCTTTAACTCATTACAAAATAATAAAGCGTCATGTCGCAACTCTCGAAGACATTTTAACTCATCTACTTTAAACCATGATCTATCACCCTCACTTTGAGATGATTTGGAAAACTCTTAACCTTATTGATCACTCCAATATCTTTTATCGACCAGATGAATTTGACTCCCCATTGATAAAGTTGACCTTCTCCTTGTTTTAAATAGTTAAATTTTGCAATTTTTGGAGACTCACTAAGTACCCTTCGCAACTCTGGAAACGAGATGTGAAGTTTCATTCATGTACCTTGGTATACGAGGAGTCTCCTTGATTTTTGGTTTGACTCGAAACGATCATATGACATCCTTTTCACACCCTTATAGGATCCCTATTACACTGGTTCACAATAGTAGAGAGTTGTTAAAACTAGAAAGTTGGCTTTCGTTTTGGACCACCATTTGAAAATCGGAAGGAGAAACCATGTCCCATCTTCGCAAACCTCTAGAGTTTATACTAGACAAATGCATGGAACATTCAGTGTAGGAAAGATAACTTTTTGGGATAGTATGGCGAAGCCATTTTGTAGGCCTCCGGTCGTAGTTTAACAAGGTCAAACTGAACCAATTTCGTCTTGTCACTCTAGAAAACTTGACGCCATTTGAAAATGGTATACTAGTTCTCAATCCCGTTGACTCTAACAAATTCTCCTTATATAGGGGAATGATTAGGAGATGTCTCGTTGCATGCTCCTCCATCAAACGTTCATTTTGGACATGGTTTTCTGGGCCCTCGAGCTAACTTTTGTTAGTTTACAACTGGGTGAACTACGACCAATGGCCCCAGAAAGCTTGCCGTCAAATGCAAAACGTGTGCTCTTTTTCAATTCCATTAGTTGCTATGAATTCTTGGTAAATCTAGCAGAATGTTAATCATGATGTGCATGATTATAAGAAGATAACCTTTAGAAGCAGTTTCTTAGCCTTTGAGCTCATTTTGTACATTTCGTAGCTAGTGAGAAAATGTGAAAGTAGAAAGCTGCGGGACCTCGTAAGGTTGCCAAATCACCTTGAAAACGTTTAAACACACTTAAATAACTATTTAAAACACTATAATGAAACTTGTTATGTGTATTAGAACTTTTGGCAAAATAATGTTTTCTCTCTCTTCCCTTCTCTTTCTCTCTCCTGGGTTACAAAATGAAGAAAAAATGAAATGCAATGGATACATGTTCCTAGACCTTTTTATTTCGATTGCAAATTGTAATTATTATTAGATGTAAATGGGAAACTGAAATATGATACTTATGATTGTTTAGGGTGGATGCCATGCCAGCGATTTATCGCTGATATCATAATCACGTGGGTTTTGCAGGATGGAAGAATGACGACGAAAAAGGTGATGTGTAATTTAATTATTATTATTGTAATTCTTATAGGTCATTGTAAAATGAATAACTGTGTAATGTATTCTCTTGTTACCGAAAAGTTATAATTGAGATTTGTTAACATGCATGATATGCTAGTTTTAGGGATAATTAGGAAATGTACTTCTAATCACCAGTTCAATTTGATTTTTAGTTGTGTATGGCAAAAAAAAGGGGGTTTGATTTATATATAGTAAATTGAAATTGAAGTTAATATATTGTAGTAATCTCTCAGTATTCAATAAACGATTAGATTAATTTACTGGGTTATCTTCTTACCTTGTAAACATAGTAAAGAGTTATAATGGGAACACTCAACCTTAATAAAATATTCGTACATAGCTTTCTTGCATGTGTGATTCCTTTTTACCATATAAGAAATTTTAAATCGTAGGATGACCTTAAAACTTTGCACTCGATGAGATCCCTAGGTTAGGTAAATAAAACCCCCAGTCAGGTTTACTGTCATAGTCATTAGGTTTAGCGACATTGTCGTGAACCCATATTTAGGAATGTCATGGTCCAACCTACCCAGAGTATGTGGTTTCCTTCTAGTTTTGGTAATCGCGAGAAGAATTCCCTCCCTTCAGGTCTGACACCAGATTGAGTGTTGAAGACCGCCTTAGAAGGCACCTTAGGAATCATTGTTCGAAGGAACGATTCAGCGGTGCTACCTTGGTTTCCATCAAAATAACATCTTGGTATTTTCTTGAATGTGGTTCATGTATAGTTACAATTCTTCCAGTCATGTACCCCTTCAAGATGCTACTCAAATACTTATGTAACTGCTGATTTCAAAACAATGCTAAGAGCGAGATCTTAGTGCGATGTAAGATCATATTATATAAATGATGCACATGAAATTGGAGTTTAGGACCAAGGTCAATCTCGGAGTCTTTATAACTTAATTAAACTTTTTCATGCATTGTAAATAATATAAGTTACCTTGGTGCGAGCAAACTTTGAGGAAACAAAAGATATGTATACATAGCTATATATAAATCTTATAGGAATTCAATAAGTTTTCAAATTATAATAACAATGGTAGAGACATAAAAATAGTGTGAATCAAGAAATATTTTGGTGAAAAGATGCCCTATGTCTAAATCTTCGTCAAATCCTTTGATTGCATTTTGGACATCAAGTATCTTTCATTTGAGTTGTAAGGGTAAGAATGTAGACATCAAATAAACATTGGAGAAGAATATTTTAACATAATATAAGATGATTAAGTATTTTGTATGCAATTTGATTTATGCCAAATATGTATGTAAGTTATGGAAATTTATATAAAGTATAAGAAGCCAACTTGAGAAGGTCGAATTGTATTTTCAACCATGGAATAAACTTAAGAAAATGTAGGTGGAAAAACAAGAAAAAATTTCCTTGCTCGTAATGTCCTTGGAATGTTAATTTTAACCAAAAATACATTTAAGGAAATGATGTGTTGTGGGTTCGTTGTTCCTGAAGCCATGTTCTTGGGGTTGGGTCTTTACTAGTAACCTTCCATTGGGAAAAGTGTAGCGTCAGCATACCTACATCATTTTTGTGTGTCTATGTGAGTCGATGATTTTTGTGATAGTTATATGCGAGTTGAGTTCTGTACTTGAAGCCCATGTTGCGTTGTGTGTAGTGAGCAACGTAAGTCAAAAAAATTTATCCTAGTATTTTACTATTGTATTTGTGTGTGTAAAGAGTGGGTACTACATATGGTATCAGAGCAGAGGTTCATGCTCTCGAACCTCTGGGACAGATTGGAGTTGTGATGGTTTTGCATGATGGTGATGGTGTTTCATGATGGTGATAAATATTGGAAGCGTAATGTGATATATGTTGTTATGTGAAAGTATGTCATGATTGTAACCTTACGGAAGCACATGTGGTGCATATCACTTATTGAAATTTTTTTGTCATGTTGATGTGCTTGTGATGAGAGTGTCGACTCTCATTTTCATGGATTCAACGAGTAATTCATGTGTGATGTACGGCCTTGTTTGTGTGAAAGGAATGATATTGTGAGTTGTGGAGTGTTGAAACATTTTTACCTTATGTGATGTGATGATGTGTTGATGTGTTGCATGAAAAATTTGTGTAGAGTGAATTGAATCATATTGTGATGTCGTCACCGTGTTGTTATGAGTCGTGGGTATCACTGTGTTGTAGCGCAAAGGAATTATATTTCATAATGTTAGACATTGTTTTCCTCCTACATATAATTCATGCAATATGTGATGGTTCATGTCATGATTTAGGGGCATATGGTGAGTATGATCCCTAGTGTATAGTGATTGCACTTTGGGTGCAGGATGTGGTAATGTGATGTATCGTAACCCATGAAGGTAATGATTGTGTTGTACCCTGTATATTTATACCATGCGCAAGGCATTATGGTTGTTTCGTTTGAATTACCATTTTGTTTGTGATGTAGTTATGTGTATGTTGTGAAACCTTACACTAGACGACCCTGAGGGGATAAACTGTCAAGAGTGTATATGTGGAGAGAGGAGGCGTGGACTAGGTTTTCATAATCTTGAGCCAAGTACGAGTGAGGAAGTGGAGTCTCATGTAGACTGAAAATCCACTTCTATCTGTTTAGTATACTTTGAGCTTGCTCAGTATATTGTGGGTGCACACCACCTTAGGCTCAACTTATGCAACCTTGTGTCCCCTGCTCTTTCCTATTAGATTGTTCATTAAATAATCCTATGTGATTTTGACTATGTTGATCCTTGTGGGAGTATGGAGGGATGATTCAGGCAAAGATGATGACAGTTACATTATTTGACATACTCATTTCTGGTTACATGTATATTTTCACAAGCTGAGGCTCGATGTCTGAGTGCCAGCAACTCGATGAGTACCCCTTTGGTGGCGGAATGAGGCCACATAGTGATTGTGATGTGTTATTTTTTCATTATGTATTTTATTCGTAAATTAATCTTTCTCTTTTTGCTGGAACTAGCCATTTTTTTGATTGAAATGTTCATATATTTTGGGCATTTATTTGATTGTTTCATTAACATTTGGATTTTGCACTAACCAAGGATAATTAGCCATTTGTTTTTCTTGGTTTTAAAACTTTCCTTTCCTATTTGAAAGATTTGTAGCCTAGCCCAAGGCTTTTGATTTTTCCATTTGGAATTTGAATGAATTGTTGTGCTATTTCTAATGTCATAATGTGTTGGATTAGGGTCATGTGATTAACCATGGAGTGGTTGGACCTATGGACCCACTTCTTTGTACGAGGGTACACCCCAAGGAGTTATAGATAACTAGTGTGTTGTTGAACCACGAGTTATTATGTCACTTGGGTTGGGGGTGACGGGGCTCTATGTGCCCAGGGCAATAGGGTGACCCGACCTCATTAAAAGGAGGAAGGAGACATGCCTCTATGGTTGAGTGACCTGAGATTTTGATGGGGCTCTTTGATAGCGCTATGTCTCTTCCTCTTGGAAGGTATATTGAGATTATCTGGTGATGCTTTGGGGAGGTATATGGAGTCGTATTCTACTGCTTTTGGAGATATCTGGAGTGTTTCGTGATGCCTTGTGATGTGTGGAGATTGGTATAGTGAGTTATGTATACCTGTGTGAGTATTCTTGACACCTGCTTATGTATGAGGCTTGACTCTCCCCTTGGTTGGTATGGATCTTTAAATATTGGATTGGAAATATGTTGTTATAGTCATGAATTATTTTGGGTCATGTAATACCCATTGTATATGTATTAGCATGTTGACCTCGTTTGTTAGTCATATGTGTGTACTAGATCTATGTCTAGGGCATGATTATTGGAAATTAATTGTGACGTGGTCTACTCGTTGTCATTTCATGGTTTGGTGAAAACCTTGTGATGTGGTATGGTCATGAAAGTATGTAAAGGTATGCTTGTGAAAATTTGGTGTTATGTATGACCCTAATAGGGTGTCATGATTATAGTTCATGATGAGAACCCACAGGAATGAATAAACCAAAACTTTACAAAAATGAAAATTTAAAGGACTTGAATTAAGGATAATGTCAATGGAAAGAGATGAATGAAATAACGAATGAGAGAGAACTGCCAATCTTCACAGAACCATGAAAGTTGAAAATTCTACCAAATGTTTCTAAGACTACCCTGTGGCAGTGCTTTAAGTAGCTAAAATTTTAAAGCATAGGGTGTACTTTTCCCTTTACTTGTTAATGGTTGTGTACCATTTCTTCCCTTTATGTTATGTCGCATCGAGGACGATGCTTTCTTAAGGGGAGGAGAATTTAATGCCCCATTCAATTTTTCCTAGTCCCTGACCTACCGACCCTGTTACTAATCCTAGGAGATTTGTGTGTGTGGGCTCTCATTGACCATTGTTGACCTTGGCCTAGTCTCAGTGATGTGTTAGCACCTTTCCTCTCCTTGCTCTCTTGAGTCGTTATCGACACCTTTGTGTGAGGATTATGTAATGTCCTGTTCGTTGACCTAATTGAAGGAGGACCTTGTTGTCGCCTGGTAAAGCTAGGCCGATAGTCATTATCAATGTGAATAGTAATTACATTTATATATTTATAATATATAGTGATAATAATGTTATTTTAATTTAATTGGCGATTGGCCTCTATTTGATAGTATTATTGTTTACCCTTTTTGTTGAGTGGGCATGTCAATCTTGTAGTATGATTAATAATCATTTTAAGTGGTAATAATAATAATAATAATAATAATAATAATAATAAGTAAATAATAATAATAATAATAATAATAATGATAATAATAATATTAGTATTTTAATTATCGATGGACGATAACTTCTACAGTCGATCATTGATGTGTTACCAATTTCATTGTTGATTATCAATAAGCAATTTTATTTGTGTGGATTGGTTGCCTCGTTCTGTGAGAGAAGACAATCTCTTGTTGTGACGCCGTGGTTGGTTCGTGTCTTGTGTTCAGTTTTGAATGCCTCTGGGATAGAAGGGGATTCTGTTCATCTCGCTGTGTGGGTTTTTTTATGCAAAGGAAAATTTAAAAAAATAAATAAATAAAATAATAATAATAAAAATAAAATAAAAGAACTAAAATTTAAAATAATCGTGTTTGTGGGGGTGGATTAGGGCAAGTGGAGAATGGCAGAAAAATCTCCAAAAACTTTGCGCTAGGGTTTGGTCGCTGCTTTTTGGGAAGGGAGGCTGGCTTGGAGCGTAGGATCTGTACACAAAAAAATGAGTTTGTTGAAACGGCCTTTGAAAATTTCATGTAAACACTTTGATTTACGCAAATCCAGACTCCAAAAACATTCAACATGTGCCCAAGCCATGCCACTCACACCCGCGTGGAAAATAATGCAAAAATGAAGAGGATTTGTGTCTTTTCTTTTTGTAACGCGGCTAGCACCCTTCCATCCCACGCCCAGGCCTGCGTGGGCTCCCATCGAAGTAAAACATGCAGAGGAACTTTGCCAGACGTTGCTATTGCAAGTGCCCTAGTTGATTCATTTGTAAAAACGTGAATGCATGTGAAAGGTTCGACTAAAGGCATGGAAAAAAATTCAGTTCCATGGACTGCAAATATTTTGGGATATGCACAAATATGAAAAATTCCAAGAAAATGCATTTAGTGCCCAGTTTGGCATGTATGCAAAATGTGAAAGCATACACAACTCAAGAAAACTGTTTGACAAAATACTTGATAGATATGTGGCCTCCTGGGCAGAAAGGATAGGAGGCATGCAAAAAAATGGGTCTGTTTAAATAAAAAAGGGGGCACGTAAACTATTTGATAAAATTCCTCAAAGAAATGTTGTCTCGTGGAATGCCATGATGGCAACATATGCACAACATGGATGTGAAGAAAAGGCCTGTGATTTTCTTGATAGAATGCCTCAAAGATATGTGGACTTATGGAACATACTCTGACCTTGTAAGTTTCAGTTTTGTTTACTTAGCTTTTAGCCAGGCAGGATTCAGTCCAAGAGGGCTGTAAATACTTCGATGGCATGAGTGCCTCTTGTAGAATCATTCCTAGAATTAATCATTATGTTTGTTGGTTTTTTATGAGCACATGAGAAAGTACAAAATGTGGGGGCACACTTAAGGCATGTGAAGTGTTTGACTAAATGCCTTCAAAAAAATCATGGTCTAACGGTTGCAAGGTTTGAGGCTACACACAAAAGGAGGAAGATCTCATCCTATCCAAACAAAAACAATAAGAAACCATTTGATCATGCTCAACAAGTGGTGGGTCGAATCCAGGAGGAAGGATTTTCCAATAGAACTGGCCACCGATTTTGACATTATTGTGGATGTTATTTTTTGGGTTTTCCTGCCATGGCTGCAAGCAAGTGAAATTGATTGGTGCGATGTCAACTCCTCGACTTCTGCCTCACCAGTTCATTTCCAGGCATGGTCATTCTTCCCTTACCTCTCGTAATTCCCGTATTTTAGTTCTCTTTTGTAATTAAATAGAATTTTAACTCATTAGGATTTTTAAATACAGTTAAATGTCTCTTCAACTCATTGCAAAACAATAGTGTCTTGTCGCAACTCTCAGAGCCATTATAACTCACCTACTTTAAAACATGAACTATCACCCTCGCTTCGAGATGATTTAAAAATCTCTTACCCTTCTTGACCGTTCCAATATCATTTTGTTGACCAGACAAATTTGACTCTCCACTGATAAAGTTGACCTTCTCCTTGTTTTAAATAGTTAAATTTTGTAATTTGCGGAGACTCACCAGGGACCCTTCGCCACTCTAGAAACGAGATGTGAAGTTTCATTCGGGTACCTTGGTATACGAGGAGTCACCTTGATTTTTGGTTTGGCCCGAAACGATCATATGACATCCTTTTGACAACCTTATAGGAGCCCTGTTACACTGGTTTACAATAGTAAAGAGCTGTTAAAACTAGAAAGTTGGCTTTCGTTTGGGACCACCAGTTGAACCCCGGAAAGAGAAATCACGTTTTGTCTTCGCAAACCCCTGGTGTGTATACGAGACAAATGCATGGAACATTCAGTATAGGAAAGAGCACTTTTCGGGATAGTTTGGTGAAGCCATTTTGTAGGCCTCCAGTCGTAGTTTGACAAGGTCAAATTGTTCCAATTTCGTCTTGTCACTCCAAGAAACTTGTCGGCCGTTTGAACATGGTTTGTACTAGTTCTCAGTCCCATTGACTCTGATGAATTCTCGTTACATAGGGGAACTGAGTAGGAGATGTCTCGTTGCGTGCTTCTCCATCAAACGTTCAATTATGGATGCGGTTTTCTAGGCCGCTCGAGCTAACTTTTGTCATTTTACAACTGGGTGAACTACGACCAGTGGCCCCTGGAAAACTTGCCGCCAAACGCAAACCGTGCGCTCCTTTTCAATTCCGTCAGTTGCAATGAGCTCTTGGTATATATGGGGTCACGTAGAAAGTTAATCGGGACATGCGTGCTCATCGGAAGATACCCTTTGGAAGTAGTTTCTTAGCCTCCGAGCCTATTTTGTACATTTTGCAGCTAGTGAGAAAATGTAAAAGTAGAAAGCTGCGGACTCTCGTAGGGTTGCCAATTCACCCTGGGAAAATTTTTACACACGTAAATAACTGTTCAAAACACTAAAATGAAACTTGTTGTGTGAATTGTAACTTTTGGACAAAATGATGTTTTCTCTCTCTTCCTTTCTCTTTCTCTCTCCTGGTTTTATAAAATGTAGAAAAAATAAAATGCAATGGAATACATGTTTTTAGACCTTCTTATTTCAATTGGCAAATTGTAATTATTGTCTGATGTAAATGGGAAACTGAGAAAGGACAATTATGATTGATTAGGGGGGATGCCATGCCAGCGAATTATCATTGATATCATGCTCACGTGGGTTTTGCAGGATGGATGAATGACGACGAAGAAGGCGATGTGAAATTTAATTATTATTATTGTAATCCTTATAGGTCATTTTAAAATGAATAACTGTGTTATGTAGTCTCTTGTTTCCGAAAAGTTATAATTGAGATTTGTTAACATGCAAGATATGCTAGTTTTAGGGATACTTAAGAAATGTGCATCTAATCACCAGTTCAATTTGATTTTTAGTTGTGTATATAAAAAAAAGGGGGGTTTGATTCATATAAAGCAAATTTTGAAATCAAAGTTAATACATTGTAGCACCTTCTCAGTATTTAATAAACGCTTAAATTAATTATAGGGTTACCTTCTTACCTTGCAAACACAATAATGAGTTTTAATGGGAACACTCAACCCTAATAAAATATTCATGTACATAACTTGTCCTGTATGTGTGATCCCTTTCTACCATATAAGAAAATTAAAACCGAAGAACGACCTTAAAACTTTGCACTTGATGAGATCCTCATAGGTTAGGTAAATAAAACCCCTTGTTGCAGGTATACCGTCATAGTCATTAGGTGTCTAGCGACATTGTTGCGTGAACCCATATTTAGGAATGTTATGGTCCTTGACCTATCCTAGAGTATGTGGTTTCCTTCTAGATTTGGCATTCGCGAGAAGAATGTCCCTCTCTTCAGGCCCGATACCAGGCTGGGTGTTGAAGACTGCCTTAGGAGTCACCTTATGAGTCCTTGTTCGAAGGATCAACTAAGCGGTGCTACCTTGGTTTCTATCAAAATAACATCTTGGCATTCTGTTGAATGTGGTTTAGTATAATTATGTCCACTTGCCTTAAAATCACATGTAGTAGAGGCGTAGATCACTAAGTGCATATTGGAATTAAACTAAACCCTAGTGGTTTTTGTCTGCTAACTTGTGGGTAGAAACTGTATTTTAACTCCTTGTATGCAAAATTGAGTGGAAGGATGTTGATTCTAGAGAACCTTAGAAATTGTAATCTTGTCCCTTAATCCCTTGTTATGTCATTTATGGCATTAAGGAATAAAGAATATTCCTTATGCGGAATCGTGAAGTGTAGTGACATGGGATCTTCGTGTACATAGATCACTTGTGTTCATGTGTAGTTTATTATGCTCCTAGCCTTGTACTTCTTTAAGATGTCAGACAAGTTCTTCCGTATCTCTTTGTTTCGAGACGATGCTAAGAACGAGACCTTAGTGCGATATAAGAGCATATCATATAATGTTGCACACGAGATTGGAGTTTAGGACTAAGGTCAATCTTGGAGTCTTTATAACTTAATTAAACTTTTTCATGCGTTGTAAAGAATATAAGTTACCTTGGTGCGACCAAACTTTGAGAAAACAAAAGATATGTATATCATAGCTATATATATAAATCTTATAGGAATTCGATAAGTTTTCAAATTATAATAACAATGGTAGAGAAATAAATATAGTGTGAATCGAGAAATATTTTGGTGAAAAGCTGCCCTGTGTCTAAATCTCCATCAAATCCTTGATTTCGTTCTGGACATCAAGTCACTTTCGCTTGAGTTGTAAGGGTAAGACTGTAGACATCAAATAAACATTGGAGAAGAATATTTTTTTTTACATAATAGAAGATGATTAAGTATTTTGTATGCAATTTGATTTATGTCAAATATGTATGTCAGTTATGGAAATTTATATAAAGTATAAGAAGCCAACTTGAGAAGGTCGAATTTTATTTTCAACCGCAGAATAAGCTTAAGAAAACGTAGGTGGACAAACAAGAAATTTTTTCCTTGCTCGTAATGTCCTTGGAATGTTAACTTTAACCAAAAATACATTTAAGGAAATGATGTGTTGTGGGTTTTCCGTTCCTGAAGCCATGTTCTTGGGGTTGGGTCTTTACTAGTAACCTTCCATTGGGAAAAGTGTAGTGTCATCATGCCTACATCATTTTCGTGTGTCTATGTGAGTCGATGATTTTTGTGATAGTCGTATGTGAGTCGAGTTCTGTACTTGAAGCCCATGTTTTTTTGTGTGTTGTGAGCAATGTAAGTCAAAAAAATTATCCTGGTATTTTATTGTTGTATTTGTGTGTGTAAACAGTGGGCACTATAATTTGATCAAAAACTAAATTTGAGGGAACTTATTTTTTGGTGTTTTAGTAAGAAAAAGCATAAATAATGCTTAGTGAATGCTATCCCGTTTAAAACATAACCATTTTTTGTATATAGCATCACATAAATAATGGTCAGTGGATGATATCCCTTATAAAACAAAAACATGTTCTATACATAAAAAAGCATAAATAATGTCTAGTGGCTGCTAGCTCATATAATGGATTCCAATATTTGATTTTCTAGATTCTAATATATGGGACTTTGGAGTACATATAATTCCAATATAGCTGATTTTGGATTCCAATATATGTGATTTTGGATTCCAATAAATGCGATATTAGAATCTAATATGTGCAATTTTGGAATCCAATATGTGTGATTTTGGAGTGCAGATAATTCCAATATTTGACATTTTGGAATCTGAAAAATAGCAATATTGGATTTTGATATTGGCTATATTTTTTAGTTGTTGGGACTGGAATAAGCACCAATGTAGTGAATAATAATTACATGTTTTATTTATTTTTTATCTAGGGAATTTTAATTCAATGTTGCTAGATTGAAATGTTAGGATGTACATTTAAATCATTGAAGGCAGAAGTTAGTTTGGGAAGATAAAATTAAAAATTCCCGTAATTTGAAGTAATGAAAAGTAGGTGTTACATTTTGGTATTAGAGTTGAAGGTTACAAATTTGGAATTAATGAGTCCCTACGCTAACTCAAATCTAAATTATTTACTAACAAAGAACATGGTTAGAAAAAGAGGAAAGGTTGGGAATGACCAACATGTAGGTGACGAATCAGCAACAAGACAAAAATTGGATGAGATTCTCGCTGCCATTCAAGACACGAGAAATAGGATGATTTTTCTAGAACACTAAATCCTAGGAAATGTTAGGGATTGTAAAAGTGATGGTGATGAACCATCATATGAGCATCTAAATGTTGAAAAAAAAATTTCTTTAAATCCTAATGCAACAAATAAAAACTCTACAAATGCTAATACAATGCTAACTCAAATGTTAATGCAAATGCACATCTAAATGTGAATGAGGTTAATCAACAAGAGAACAACATGGCATGTTTGGAAGCTGAAATTTCAAATGACATCAATAAGATCATCCCACCAACGTTTTATGGAATCACCTTGTTTGATGGAGCTAAGAATGTGCTCAACAAACTGGAGAATTACTTCGCTATTAGGAACTTTCTTATCATCTCTCCAATGAATCATCCTCTTGGTGGGACAACCAGAAAGTAGAGCTCATTATGGATGAGGAAAATCTAACATGGGATAAATTTAAGGTATACTTCAGACAACACTGGTTACCCTAGATTTATTATGATCATAATAATTACATAGTATTCCATCCAAAAGAGAGTTTGCTTTCACCATAGATATCAAACCAAGAACCAAAGAAATTTCTAATGCTCCTTATAGAATGACAGTAACATAACTTATGGAGCTTAAAGCACAACTTCATGAAAGTTTATCTAAAGACTTGATTAGACTCAATGTCTCTCCTTGGGGAGCACCGGTCATCTTCATAAAGAGGAATGATGGAACACTTAGGGTGTGTATTGATTATCATATACTTAACAAATCCATAATCAAGAATAGATACCCCCTTCCTATAATTGATGATATTTTTGACCAGATGTGTGGTGCATTGGTTTAATGTAAGATTGATCTACAATTAGGTTATTACCAATTGAGAATTAAATAATAAGACATTCACAAGACATCCTTTAGGAAAAGGTATGCAAACTAAGAATTCATTGTGTTACTTTCGGGCTTACCAATGCTCTTGCAACTTTTATGAATCTAATGAATAATCTCTTTCAAGATTACTCAGAAAAGTTTATTCTAGTATTCTTGGATGATATTCTCATTTATTCAAAAAGAATCAATGAGCACAATGAATATCTTAGAATTATCTTGGAAGTTTTAAGGAAGATGAAACTATATGGTAAGCTTTCAGAGTGTTTTTTTATCAAAACGAGGTACAATATCTTGGACATATCATAAATAATGATATAATTTCTATATACCCATTTAAATGTTTAACAATAACTAAATGTATGTCACCTAATAATGTACATGAAGCTATAATATTTATGCGGTTGGCTGGATACTACAAATTTTTTTTTGAAAGACTTCTCAAAAATCACAGCTCCAATTACCTTGCTCTAGAAAAAGGACAAGAAATTTGTGGTCTAAAAAGTGTGAAAAAGCTTTAAATTTTTTGAAAGTGAAATTAAATACAACAATTGTGTTAAAAGTTCCAAATCCTAATGGGAACTTTACTATAGTAATAGATACCTCTAGTGAAGGCTTAAGAGGTATTTTCTATAAAATGATTATGTAATCGAGTATGAGAGCAAAAATCTCAAGGTACATGAGATGAATTATTCTCCCCATGACTTAGATATTACTTTCATTGTGCATGATTTAGAAATTTGGAGACATTACCTTCTGGAAAATCCCTTTGAGCTCAAAATATATCACCTCAGGCTGAAATACATCTTTACACAACCAAACTTGAATGTGAGGTAGTGAAGATGGTTAGATTTATTATCACAATATGAATTTGATATCAACTATATTAAAGGTAAGAAAAACAAAGTAGCATATGGGATAAGTCGTAGTAAGCATATGTCTACCCTTGTGACTTAGAGAACCCAATTCAAAGATGACGTAAAGAAAGCAATGATGGTTGACTCTTATTATTAGTAGGTTAAATCATCGCTTATTGCAATTCCCAATAATTGAGATATAAAGGATTGATATTCGATAATGAAGGAGTCCTAAAATTTGATAATCGAGTTTACATACCCTTGGGAAATGATCTAAGGACAAAAGTGATAAAGAATTTTCATGATCCTCCTTATTCTAGACATTCTAGAGTGACTAATATGCTTGCTGATGTAAAACAACAATATTTTTGGAAAGGGATGAAAAAAGATACTATAAACTATGTATCCCATTACTTAGAATGTCAGTGAGTTAAGTCTGAATACATGCATCCAACGAGACTGGTGTACCATCATATCGTTTCATAGTATAAATGACAGGTAATCAGTATGGGTTTTGTGCAAGGGCCACCTATGTCAAAGAATAAACATGATGTAATTCTAGTTGTAGTGGATAAATTAACAAAAGTATCTCACTTTATACTAGGGAATCTGAAAGAAGATTCACTTATGATTTCAAAAAGGTTTATGCATGATATTTTCAGATTACATAGTGTATCTGAGTTAATAATTTCACATAGAGATCCTAGGATGAAATCTCATTTTTGGAAAACCTTGAATACTGATTTAGGGACAAATCTAAATTTTAGTTCTTCATACCATCCAGAAACTTATGGACATAATTAAAGGGTAAATGTAGTAATGTAAGACATGCTCAGGATGTATCGCATGGATCAACAATACCAGTGGGAATAATACCTTCCACTGGTTGAGTGTTCCTATGATAACACTTACCATTCATCACTATAAATGGCTCCTTTTAAGGCGTTGTATGGACATAAGTGTAGAAAACCTGTCATTTGGGACAATGTGGAAGATAGGGAGGTAATAGGGCTTGAAATGTTAATAGAAATAGAACAACAAGTTAAGCTCATTCGTGAACGATTGAAAGAAGTTGTTGATAGGTAAAAAAGATATGTTGATTTAAAGAGAGTTGATTGAAAATATGAAAAAGGAGATAAATTTTTCTTATGGGTTAAGCCTAAGATAAGTTTGATTTCATTTTGAAAAGTAGCCAAACTGTCACCTCGCTATGTTAGACCCTTTGAAATTATTAAAGTAATAAGCCATGTGGCATATCGGTTAGCATTTCCTCCCACATTGTCTAAGATGCATGATGTTTTTCATCTCTTTGCTTAAAAAGTATGTATCAAACTTATCACTATACTTAATTGGAACTCTTTATAGGTTCAGGATCCAGGTGTCATCATATTTGAACCTGTAAGGGTGCTGGAAACTTACAAGTTACACTTGAAAAATAGAGAAATAAGTTAGTTTATGTTCCAGTGGGACCAATTTTCTGAAGAAAGTACAACTTGGGAGAATCTAGATGAAATAAAAACTACTTTTTCACACCTATTTTAGTGAAAAACATAAATATTTGATATCTGTTATTATACTTTTTATTATTCATTATTGTTTGAATGATAAAAAATCATAAATTTTTGTTGTTTCGACTTAAACTTGGTTAAATTAGGTTGTTATAACAAGTATAATATTGTTTTTATGGCTCTAAAAAATTGATGTTTCAAGTTTTAGTGGTAATGTTCCAAATATTTGATATTTAATAAGCATATTCTTATATGATTTGGTGTAATTTATTTGAATGATAGGAATTAATCATCAGGACGATGATAATTAATGGGGGAGTATGTTACACCCCTGTTATTTTCATTTTGTGTAACAACCTCAATTTAGACTTCAATACAAGGGGAATTTTTTATTTTATCTTAATTCACTTCACCATGTTTCATTTTCCTAAATTAACTCAATTTAGAACTAACATTGTCTTAGTCAATCCATCCTATAACAGTAAACCTTATGTAGTTATATGAATTGGACTAAAACCGATCCTCTCATATCCATTTAGTAAAATATGTATACTAAGTATACATTGGTTTCTATCATCTTTCAAGGACATACAAGTGTTCTAGTCTACATCACCTAGCTAGGTATCTGTTATGGACTAACCATCTGAAATCATGTAGCTTTATTATTAGGTGAAATCCTGACAGCGCAATCAGCCGCTTCCATTATCTTTGCCAAGTTTTTTAAGTCATGTTTTCCATGCTTAATTTCTATGATGACACAATCATAATTTGGAATTTGTATTTAAAACCCTAACAACTGGAAACTGTTATCTAGATTAGGACTAGATTGTGAAGATTCAATCATTTACAAGTTGAGTACAAGGCACCAACATGGATCATCCTACATGGGTAATACTTGCAACGTTGGCTTAGGATGACTAAGTGAGAGTGAGTATCTCTATAATGATTTGCATCATTACATGTCACTCACTATCATGTAGTCATCATAAGATGACATTGGAAACTTCACCATGTGACACTAACTACATTTGTACCTATGACCATACTTGCATCTTAGTGTATTATGACCTTCTCATTTAGGGGAGATTGACAATATAACTTAACATAGCATCTTCTCCACTGTTCTCAAATAATGACCTTGGTCATTAAGTGGTTATAGTGTGGTAGTGGCCATATCAAGTAGGCCCACTAAGTTTTGCTAAATGGGAATGTCATATTTTATGAATTTAAGAATACTTAATCAAGTTAAAACGTAGCAATATCTAAGTTTCAATGGTATTGATTCAGAATAATCTGCACCTACTATCTACATGAGTAATTTCATGTACATTAATTTCATGTTTTCAATCATACAATCATAATCATTTATATATAATAGTTGTAGATTTAGATACCCCTAATGAAATAAATCCATAGTTTCTATTATGGTTCATAAGTATATGGTTTAGTATAATACTTTGTGGGATTAATTCCATTTGACTAGAAATACATAGTACACTTAGGAAAACTTAGGTATTTTTTAGTTACTCATACATAAGTACTATAATTAGTTATTAAAACAATAGTGTACCTATAATTAACTAATTCCATTAACAATGCTTACAATTTACAATACATAAAATTTTCTCACTTAACATTTATATTCTTAGTCCTTATAAGTTTCTAGTTCTATAATTGAATAAGGTAATGAACCAACCAATTAATATTACGAAGCAACTCAATACTTATATACTTAATTAATACATCTTATCGCCCAATATTATACCTTATGAATACAACCTTGGTTACATAATAATACATTCACAAATCAGACTAATCTTTCAATAACTTGGCCTATTATGGAATATTAAACCATCATGCTACTATGTAATCTTTCCTCTAGATACAACCCCATAATCATTGCATTTAAGTTGGATAGATTGTAAATGTGCATATATGTATATATATGTATTCAAGATATAATTTTTTATATATATATATATATATATATATATATATAATATATATATATATATATATATATATATATATATATATATATATCCCATAAATCCACCATAATAGCATTATTTATTTCTTCTTGCTACATGTAATTCAATTCGTATTAGTCAAGTAGAGTCTTTAAAAGTTAATCATATGAACTCATTCAACTCAAATTCTTCACAATAGTCAAAGTATCTCATTATGGATCACATAATTTTGTATGGGTTCTATATTCATGAGGGAATTTTAACAAGAATAACATAACTTAAGCATTAAATCATATTAATCCTTTGGCAACAACTGTAGTATTTTTTTTGTCTTGAATACATTTTTTCATGGTCTAAATTCATCCTGTTTAACATATCAAGGACTAGTATTTAACGTAACAAAGTCATAGCAGACCCATACAAATGACCACAATAAATCAAAGGCTTACTTTCTAATACAAAAACTTGTAATTCATTTACAAAGAATCAAGAACTTATTCAACTAGATACAATGTTATTTTGATTTTTAACTTCTTTCACGGTACATCACAAAACCTACAACTGAAAATTGTAATGTACAACAACATCATACATGGTCAGTCTAAATTGAATTGGCATGATAAGACATATCTCCACCTTAGTAATTTATGTTATTTAATATTCACTTAAATGAAATTGTAATCATTGAACTATAAACATCATAGTAATATGCAAAACATTAATCATCTATAAGGGTCAAATAAACCTGTAATCATCACTTCATTCAACATCATTCTGCATAGCTTCCTTAATGGAAATTAAAAAATTAACAAGTTATTCAACAATATCTATTCACTTCAATAAGATATTTTTTATTATATAGGGTAAAAAAAAGGGATGGGATCCCAGAGGCCAGTACAAAAAGATAATTTCGTGAAGGCACAAAAGAGATTCAAAAAGAGGAATAGGACCACAAGGAGTTAAAAAGGATTAACTCCATTATAAGAGTAGGTCATGAAAAAAAACTAACATAAGAAACCTAAACCAAAACAAAAAGAAACAGAGATAGATCCCCAACATTCCTTTAAAAGTTCAAGAACGGATCCATTATTTTTCCTTGCGATTGTTGGGGGGTTTGACCTCCTTGGTCTCAGCCTTATTACTTGTCTCCATCTTCAGATTCTTCTGGGGAGGATCCTAATCTTATTATTCCTTAGAACCTACCCCTATCTCATCCTCCTCTTCCTTCTCCTCCTCGGAACTGGAATACCTCCTTTTCCGTTTCTCCTCTTCCACTGCTTCTAACTGAGAACCCAAATCCCAAACCAATTTTCTCAGTGCCTTGATGTCCACCCTAATACTCTTATTAGCCATGCTGATTTTTTTGGTTGCTTCAATGCTTTCAATAATACCATTCCTAACCACCAAGTTAGTCTCTTCCATAACCTGAACCACTATCTCCAAATATTGCACTTTATTCTTCAACATCTCAAGGTTTTACTCATCTTCCAAAAGCACTTTGTCTTTACCCTTTGAGGGGACAGCTTCCTGCTTTTCCATCCCTTGTACATTCTTCTCATATCCCACTTTCTCAATACCCATATTACCCTCATGTATCTAGGTGAGATATTCTACCAAAGTAATATCCTCCTCAACCTCAGTTTGGGGCATAGGTTTTTTTGGGGCTAGTTTACCATTTCTAAACAAGAGTAGAATGAGCCCCTCATGAATTGGGGTATCCACCTTACCATGTTGGAAATCCTTCACCAAATTGGTTAAAGAAATGAATAAAAATAAGGGGATACCAAGCATTTTCTTGTGTCTAAACATGTTTAGGAATGACAAGTGATGATTATAGATCTTGTGGTATTTACCTTCCAAGGTAAGATACTTCATAACATGTAACCATACCTCCCACTATACCCTAGGGATGCATGACCAAGTAATTCCATCAGTGAAGAAATGGATTGTTTCCTTTCCCATGAAAAATATTTTGATTTTGTGCTCATGCCTATTCTTTTCCTTTAAACTTTTAAGACCATCCATGTCCATACCAATGATTCAAAAAATGGCCTCCTCCAAAGTCTCAATTTCCATACCCTGAACCACCACCTTACCATATTTCCAATCCACTTCAAACTCCATAGTTAGCAATGGATCATTCCCTTGGAGCTGAGTGATATAATTCCTGAAGCCTCCAATCCTGAACATATGCCATATAAACTTTTCATCCATAATACTCCCATGACTAGACGGTTCCACTCTAGTTCTATCTCCTCCCATGGTGAAAAATGTTTTTTCGCAATACTCAACCAAATGAAGCTTACAAATTTTGATGTTATAATTTACTTTCCAAGAATAGATAAAGACGAACACGCTCTCATAGTTTTGGAAAATGAGCCAATTAATTTCACTCACTCGAATTAAGGTGGAGTCATTATGATTTTTCATGATGTATAATATCATTAATGGACTCAGGGATGACATCACACCTATGACAGAACTTGAAATCATTAAAATGAACTCCCTCATTTATAAATCTATCCACGTGTGTTGTCTATATGAGGTTTATGAGTGATCATAAAGGTTTCAAAACTTATAAGCTGCTCTTTAATATCATGAATAATATTACCCAAAGCCCAATTTTGGGAATTCATCTTGCTGATGACATTTATGATGAGAAGTGAGTACCCCGCAATTAGAATATGTTTGATTCCTTTTTCCCTTTCTATAATAACCCCCATAGAAGAGCATGAGATTCTGCCACATTATTTTTTTAAATCTCCAAAGGGCCAACATAAGCCAAGACTCAGCCACCTTCATGGTCCCTAATAATGTCACCTCCCCTGGCCAAACCATAGCTACCTTTTGAGGCCCCATCAAAATTGATTTTTACTCTTCCCCTTTCTAGTTTATACCATTTAATGATAATAGAAGGAAGGCTAACCTAATAAGGGATGAAGGTGAACTGTTTGAGGACTTCCTCTTCTTTTCTATAATAATCCTTTTTAATCTTCACCTTATAGAGTTTGGATTTTTATTTGATAGAGGATATAAAGCAAGAATTGACCTTTCTGATGTTATCTTTTTAGTTTCTAAAGATGAGAGCATTCATTTCCTTTCATAATATCCAGAGGAAGTGGAGAAGGACCATCTTCTTGGCCATAATAAGGAAGGGGATCCTAAAAGAACAATCCCATTGCATCCAACAATCCTCAATGGAATTAGGGAAGATCCATTACACTTTGAAAATATCCATCACCTTAGTGAAAACCACTTGAGAGAAGGGACAACAGATGAGAAGGTGGTTAACACTTTCCTCCTCTCTATTGCAAAGCACACACCAATTTGGGAGGACCATCCCCCTTTTCCTCAAATCATCCACAGTGAGGATTTTTTTCTAAGCAGCTAGCCAAAAGAAAATGTTAACTTTTGGTAAGAGGTCCTTCACCCAAATTTTACCCCAATAATATTTTTGAATAGAATCCTTGAAATTTAGGAAATAGGTAGATTTGACAGAGAAATTTCTAGAATCTTCTTCCTTCCATATAATAGAATCCTCATTCTTTTGGTAAAAAGGAATATAAAAAATCTTTAATTTTGAATTGATATATCATCCTTGCATTTTCTAAGCAATAGTACACTCATAGTATAATAATGCAACAATGTATAGTTTTCAAAGCGCACAATGTTCTTCCAAGTCCAAATAGTAATCTTACTTAGGGAATTAACTATCCCATTGAAGCTCATAATCATGCATTTTGTACATAATTAATTCCCATTCCTACTAAGTATATGGTTAAATACATATTAAAATCATAAATGAATATAACATCATTAGTAATAAGATAACTATATAACCGAATATCATACATACTATATAGAATTACTAAGTATGTAATCAGCCTTGAGTGTTCTAAGGTAATTTTCCTTCTACCTTAACTTGACCAAGACCCAAGTATCAATCCCCACTGTAAATAAAGTCAATATCACATAGTAGACCAACTCGATTTCACTATAATAAAGGGCACATTGGTTCATCGTCTGACTCAGGGTAGGTAACTTATCATTACACATCAAAATTCCATAACCCTTCACCATTGATCAAGTCGACTAGACAATGAAAATATACAAATATAACTACCCAAATGAGGGGTACTTAATAATTCCAAAAATCTTGATTTCCAAGAGCATATAATGTAAGTGATGGCATTATCAACAACGGGTTGTACTAGCTGTATGGTTAAAGCCTTCCATTACCATGGTTGAATTAACCCTGTTAGGAATTAATAATAAAAGGAGGGTATATACAAAATATAGCTCTTTAATACCTCCCAAATCTTCCATAGATCAATTGAGACTCAAAATTATTTGATTATGAGCATAAATGAGGTAAAAGAGAACAAACACAATTTATATCATTCTATCTAAATATCACATGTGTATCACATACTCACATCCAAGGAGTTACTACACCAAGATAAATGTAGATTTGTCCTAATATACCCCTATATGGAGTTTTATTACGTAACAACCATGAAATTAACAACCAATACACATAATAAGAATCTCTGCAAAGGCATAATACATACCGACAGACCATACCCTGCTATAATAAGCCATTTTCTATACTCACATAAAGTATTAAGAAAATACCTGATAATATTAAGGAAAAACACAACCGTTACCAAAAACCCAAATTCTTCAATGAAAGGAAAATAAGGTTTGGTTCCACAGAAATATCAATGTCATAGAAACAATAACACCCCAAAGAAAACATATACAATACTATGCACAAGGATGTACAAAAATAAATATCATTTTCTCCCAATAAACCCTAATTGTAGGGTTCAAATCATATTAACCACAATAATCTCAAGGGGGGTTTCATATAACCAACACAAACACTTTTGCAAAGATTTTTTTTTGAGGTCATATTTCATTCTAAGATAATAAGAAATTCAAGAATAAAACCGAAATTTACTCACTGCTACATGAATCAATAACACCCAAACACTTTGTCACAATAACAATGTAAACCCAAAACCTTGAATATCAAAAAGACATTTTGTAGAGTTTAAATTCAAGTAAATACTAAATAGAAAAAGCAGCTAAGGGAGAGATAAATCAAATCATTCCTAAAATTAATAGCTTCTCTCCATTTCCAAGATTCCCGAAGAAAGTACCAACACAATCCACATTTTCAATGAATTTGAACACCCTAATTTCCTATTTTTCTTCAATTTATAACATCACGAAGATATATAATGTTTTTAAACAGTACTTCACATGCATAGATTTACAAATTTGAACTCTAGTTTTAACTAGAACTCTAAAAAACCATCAACTGCATGCATATCTCTTCGTAAGACCTTTAATAAACAAAACAATCTAGAACCAAAAACAACTCTCAGTTTTCCCAAACCTCTCGTTACATGCCTCGAGATCCGTGAGGTCTTTCAATGCACAATTAATTTCATTAATGTTTAGACAACTGTGTGGTTTTCCCATCATTCTTCAACTGACCCATATTTTGCTATTTTTAAATTTAGCATGCCATAATGTCTTGTAAACATTCACACTAACTTCAGGTTAGTCACAAAAATAGAAACTTTCATCTTTTTAATCTCTTCAATGTAATGGTTGATGATATTTTTAAGATAAGGCCACATCTGGAATCACAAGTTCTAGACAATGAGTTCATGCTGAGTTTGGTGATGTGATAACTCACCATATCAAACGCTAGTACCAATAATGGTGATAGACTGATAGGGGCCCATTGTTTGTAAAAAATTTAGGTCCTCCACCGAAGGATGCTGTAGAGGAGGAAACAAGGGCTAAGGCCATAATTTCCAGGAAGATTGTAAGTTATGAATCTTGTTTGTAGGAATTTAAGATGAGCTTAAGAATGAGGATCAAGCTCTGAACATGTGCACGGTACCAGGATGTGATACATGTAACACATAGACCTATTAAAGTCAGATGATTGAGGTCCCGTAATTCTCGAAATGAAAAATTAAATTCTTGAGCATGTGGATAGGATTTCTATGTGGTGTATTCCATAAAGCACAAAGTTTCCACTCAGTATGAAGGCCCAAAATCTACAACTTGGAAAGGATGAACAAAATTGGGAAGCTCACTTGCACTAGAAGATAGGATTTCATGAAAGGATGATAGAGAATTTAAGTAAATGTCATAATATTGTAGGAGTTCTAGAAAAATGAGAAGGACAAACATGATTCATGATGAGATGGATGCCAAATAGTGATGGACATCCCAGACTACAGAAGCATGCCAAAGCAAACTACAGTGATTGACAATGTAAGACTGGTAAGACAGAAAATCGGTGTTACATTTTGGATGAGTATCCACATATTGATCCTAGTCAGTAGAGAAGATATTTTGTAGTGCCGTTAGTAGTACCTTTGCAATATGTTTTTTACTGTCATCATAAGTTATGCTTATTATTATAAATATCTTTGAGTTCATGGAGACATGAAGGGTTGATAACAATACCCATGTTGCTATTTGGGTAGCAATTGACTTCTAGTGTCATCATTACACTGTTGTAGCGGATAAAATAAATCCTACAAGGATGTAAAACACATTAGGATTATAGTGATCTTTTTGTGATGAAAATGTTCAATATTACCAATTCAATGGAGCATACACACTGGTATAATAGAACATGAGTGTTACCCAGGTAATAATGGGGTCATCAACCTAGGAACTTAGCCACTATTTGAGATTTAAGGCATTATAATGGTCATTGGAACTATGGAGTGTTGAGCATGATAAAGAGATGAAGACTAGATTGGCTATGCCAAGTTCTATTTTTTATATATCTATAGGATATGTGAGCGCCATGTAGGATTTTGAGCTATTAATAGGATCTATACTTAGAGATAACTTTGGAATATCTATTATTAGCACTTGCGTGCTTTGTATTCTCTTATAAAGACACGTGGCTATTATTATCATATAGTCTAGTTTTGGAAGATGCATGGGAAGTGAAGGGAAAGTCCACCTAGCCCCATCTAAATGTGTATTGCCTTTTCATGGTTTAGATATGCAAATGAACACTTTTTTAGAGTTTATGTTACTGAATTTGTACAACATGTCTTTGACTCATTTGATGGGCAAAACTCATGAGATTTGGTAGTGAGGCTTCTGTGTTTTACAATGATTTAGATATAATGGATCATGTTCGCTAGGGATATTGGAAAATTTTGAAAACGTAGGGAAAGAATAGAGTTTGGTTATATGGTGAATCTGATTAATAGTAATTAATCTTGAAACCCTACGGTTTCATAATGATTAGTATCTAGATTCTTGGTTAAACTACCACACTACTTAGAGTTATTCTAATTGTTTTCCATCTATTATGGATCTGTCCTTATCACCTTACGAGATCTACATGCTAGACATATTGAACAAGCTATTTTCATAAAGATCATATTTCAACTAGTACCCTATATTTTGCACTATTCAGGCTTTTGATGTCCTTAGTTCTAGGCTACGAGTGGATTGTTTCAGTGCACCTTGGTGATTGTTCTTATCTAGTGAATTCTAGGCTACATCAGTAAATATATGGGATTTATATGTGTGGGATGGATTAATGGTCCAATAAAAACTATTCAAGTCACTTTTCTAACCCTTTATACCCCCAGGGAGGGTTTTGTTCAGTTTGGATTGACTATAAAGTGGATATTGATTCTATCCCCAACTCTCCATAATATCTATAGCAATAAGACATTTGAGATGTTATATACACCTTGCAAATAATTATTCGAGTACCATTGTATCTATATATGGGATGTGATAGTAGATATATTATCGATGCTAACCTACAGATCCTACCTCTGATATATGTTTTCTCCATTTATGTCACTCAGTGTGACCTATTAGTATATGTGTTTCTGGGCATGTCTGACACCTGACACCAATACTCAGGATGACTTAGGAGATTTGTTACCCCATGTATGGACGGGTCAGTGCCCCTCCCTAGATATTGGGATTGTATTCAAAGATGGTTGATTCCCAATCTTTATATAGAAATAGAAATAGAAATCATAATGAGTTTAGTTTTAGAATGTCTCACAAGCCTCGATAGATTCTGTGTCAAGTCAATTTTGGAAAACCCATGGTATGGTGTCATGTGTGTGTGTCACAGATCTTACAATACGAGGAAATGTTCTTCAACATAACACGTAATAAAAGTGGAAGGTTATGGATATCATGATTCTTATGGAAAATATCACAATATACCTAGTTAGGCATGGGCACATTCTTGCATGTAAAAACTATCCTTATGTATTCCCCTCTACATCGTAATCCGTAGTCACCAGAGTCCACTGATGAGATCTCATGTGTCTGAGTCTAGAAAATAAATCTCTGTTAATATGTGTAGGGCTATTTCTACCTAATACTGAGCTTCAAGGAATATGCTTAATTGAGTTTCAGACCCATTTGGGTATATGATTCTACATGTAGAGATTCTCCTAGGATTTTCACATAGGTTGGGTAAATGGGTGTTATGTGACATACTGCCCATTGTGATAATCCCATGTTAAAAAACCACCTATGACAAAATCTGTGCATGCTTGGATCAGGTGGATGTCATAAGAGAGTCCTAGGATAATACGTGGTGTTAAATCTCACATCATATTCTTTAACAATTTTAGACATGCCTATACTTTATATCATTCAACCACTGCATGAATGCTAAATGGGATTGGTTCAAACTCTAGGATGTGAAACTTCTTCCAATTGATTAATAAGTCATGTAATGCACTCAGTATTCCACCACTGTCTAGTGAGGATCTATACTGGTCTTATGCCATATATATACATGTGACACTACAATGTAGTTCATGAAATGTCTTGATTTTATATTAGACATTTAGGTGATCCTCCTTAGGTCTCCAGGGAAAAGTTTATAATGTTAGTGCATGATGTCTCTGATCATATCTTCCACACCCCGTTGATTTGGTAAATGAAATGAAGTCTCAAAGAAAATTATTGAATGGATGGATTGTAAACAGTATAGATTATTTCCCTAATGTATTGTGATGGAACTTGGAAGCTATTGTAGTGGTTGGCTTAGATCCTAAACCCAATAGAATCCACTATGGTTTCCTCCACTCAGGGGTGGAGTTAGTAAAGCTTCTTAATCCTCCTAGTAGTTATTTTAGGACTATGTGGTAATGGTTCTATCTTGCAGGTCCCCATAAATGTTAAGTGTCCTGGTGGTTGTTTAAACTGTGCACCCGCATCTTGGATCTCTTAAGGGGGCCGAGGTGTCTGAGACCACAATTGAACCATCCCCAAGTTATGGGACCTTGTGAGCTTGGGATGGATCTTCAGAGAAGGTTGGTTCCTCTACCTAACTCTAACACTACTACTACTCCTAGTGTTGAAAGATAAAACTAAACTAAACATGCCAAGGGACCAGGGATAGAAGGATGTGCAGAAAGGGGAAATCCTAAGCTAAGGAAGGTGATAACATCAGAAGGAAAGGGGCGATCTCTCTCCAAGAGTGATGAAGGAGATAGAGAGGGCGCGGGAGAAGAGGGCGCATGACATTTGCCACAGATCAACATGCAGGCTTGGCCTCCCAGCATGCGCAACACATGAACATGGGGACTGTAAGCAGAGGAATATGCACAACATGCTAGAAAATATGTTCAGCATGCCAAAAAACACAAACAAAGAGGTGAGATGCAATTAAAGCGAGAGAGGGAAGACAAGAGTTCCACAAAACATGATTTTATTGCTTAATAGACACATAATCATTTACATTCATGGCAGTAGGTGAGAATACATTACAAAGACCACGCCAAGGTTTGAGACCCATGGGAATTCAACCATAATTTTGGTATGGTGTCATTACAACAAGGAGAGATATTTTTACAAAGAAGAACTTTGTTATTTATAGAAGAAGGAGAGAAGAGAAGGAGAAAGTGAGGGAAAATCATATTCAAATCTTCAACCATCAATGAAAAGCGATAAATTCCTACAAATCCAACTACAAGGTTGTTAAATGTACTTCCCCATGTCTGTTTGGCATGTGGAATAAGGAAGAAGGAAAGATCTAATGAAATATGGTGGTTGAAGTTCATTGGATGTATATTGATGAAATGAGAGACGTTTCCCTATATTTATCCTAACAAATCCCACCTATATTTGAATTTGAAAATTCCAACGTGTAGCTTATGTATGAAAATTTCTGATAATTCTAGGCATGCGTCAATCTAAGCTCTGTAGAAAAATATATGACTGTCAGAAGATATCAGAGCCATCAGTGCACAAAAAACATGTGGCACGTGTAGGTTGGATGAAATGATGGCCAATTGTTCATTTGTTTTGTCTTATCTACCACGTGTTATGCACTGTTTGGTTGCCCAGATTTGGTGTCTTGGTTGCACGCTTTGGATGGTTACGCGTGACACACTCAAGTCTGAAAAAAGATGACTTTGGCACAGAAGGGCACAAAGGAAGGAGAAAGGCACGGGAGTGAGAAGCAAGCATGCGAAAGGGAAACAGAGGGGAGGCACAAAGGAGCACACATGTGAGGAAGGCATACTTGCAGAAGGAAAGTATGAAAAAAAGACGTAGGCATTCAACTAAAGGAAGGTGCGCAAAGGAAGAAAGAAAAGAGGACGTGTAAAAGAACTGAGTCTAGGTAAGTGCACAAGAGGAATGTCAGGGACTTAGCTGATTGGAAAGTAAGTCTACAGAGGTGTGCACAAGGAGTGCATGATAGGATAGGAGAGAAAGTGAGCATGTAGGAGGAAGGCACACAAGTGAAAAATGGAAGGAGATAGAAGAATGCAAAAGGGATAAGGAAGGTAGGAAAGGGCACACAGAGGAATTGTAACTGTGCAAAGGTGTCAAAAGAACAATCTTGAGTGCACACAACCTGAAATGTGAGACATCAGAGTCAGGATGAGAATATAATTTATCCACATAACTATGAGAGTTATTTGGATAATAGTTTTGGTGACTTTTGGGGGCCATTTGCTTGCTAGATGAAGAGACCAGTAGCCTTAGAAGTCCATTGGGCATGGAGTCGAGTGTTTAATCTTGAAGATTTGATCTGTAACTTTAAAGAACATTCCTGAAGTCACTTGAAGCTCTATCTAAACTTTGAACTAAATTGCTGCTCTCATACGAATATATTCTAAATTGGATTGATGAGAGTGAAAGCTATTCACTAACCATTGGAACTCCATTTATGCAAATTGAACTGTCATCCCAAGAAGCAACAAAAGGGGCACATGGGTACAATAGGAAAGGAAAGGTGTTAGAGGGAGCATGCCGAAATAGAAGCACAACACTATGGGAAAAATTTTAAAATCATACATGTCCCAAATGGAACATACAAAGTGTGCATGGGCACTTGTGTTACTGAAAGAAAACCTAAACTAACCTAAACTAACTATAGGAAAGGGGCACTCAAGTAAAACCTACAATAGGTAGGGAGAAGTAGCTTCCCTTCCTCACAAATTGTGACCATGTAGTTGATTTGGCATTGAACATGTTTGGAAATGAGATTGAAAAACCACCTTGTAGATGGTGTTTCACCATCCTCAAAGTATCATCAAATAGAATATACACCTCCTGGATTTGTTCTGTGCTTGGATATAGGAGGCACTACTACTGACCTTTAGCACATTGAAGCTCTACCTCATGCTCTGAAATGAGCATGACCGATGGTAACTCTTTCTGTAGCTCTAGGCTAGCTAGGTATCTAATTGGGCATGGTCTAATCCTCTTGGTTTTCCCATTACTTTGAAGCTCAATCCCACAAATGGGATTTTCTTTCAAACTTTCCTCCTAAAGGGGAAAACTTGTAGGCTGTGGCACACAAATATGGGGCATGGATATTTCTACCTCTATCCTACCTACATCTCAAGTAGAAATTACCTTCCAAACTCTCGATCCTACTGGACACTATGATTACCTCTACCCTTGGTATGGAGGCAACCGTCATGATAACCTCAACAACTTATCTCAGACTCTACATGAGTCACTACCATTATTCAACCACCTTTTGTATTCATTGATACATGATGAACCTTACATATCTGGGATATTTTAAACATTCCTTTATGAATACCGTTCATTATGGTACAACTAGGGAGGGTGACTTGTAATTACAGTGGGAGTGATGTCTATAAACTCTCATGCCATGGATTCACACTCTCTACTTCATAATCCACTAGCACCCCATGTGGCTTGCTAGAGATTTTACCATGGGTTTCTCTCTCTCTAAAGTTTACCATAGGAATTCTAAAGGGGGTCCCAAACAACATATTCTATCCTTCCATACATACATTTATGAGATTATGTAAGTTGGCAATGGAGGAGTGGGATCCTTATCAAAATATTTCCATAAAGTCTTAAGGATCATTCCTTACAATGCTCTATGAACTCCTTCAATCCTTTGGCCAATCAATTTTTATCCCACTTTTAAAAAAATATTAGTGAGAAATGATCTTATGTTCAAATGTCAAAAATTAAGAAATAACATAATGAGGTTGTTATTGTTTATGTATTGTAATATAAAACTATTTTTACTATGATGAACAATTCACTTGTAGATAATGAGTTTTGAGATCTTTTCACATAAAATTTATCACATTTTTTACAATAATCTATCATGTTTTCAAAGTTCCATTATTTTGACAAACTATGTCATACCCTTAAGAAATGAGAAGATTTAATATGTGCCTAATGTACAATCTATGCCAAATACTAAGAATTATAGATAAAAACGTTTTAAATAAAAATCAAACAAAACAAAAATGAATAATACGTAATAGTAATGTTATAGCTCCATAAAATAAGATTTAATTACAAGTCTCCCCTGGTGGAAATTCACATGTCTATCTTCTCCACTACATATTGTAATTAAATAGTTACTTGAGTATAACTGGATATTTCGGTTCTAATGTGTATTTGATTGTCGCTCGTGTATTGTTTATTCTAAATATTGATTCTTTAAGTTAAAACATGTTATTCAAGATTTTATTAGTATTCAAAGTATTGAATTTTACACTAATTAAGAAGAATATATACCTCAAGTCGATGATAATGTAAATATTAATATCTTTAATGACCCGTTACCTTATCATACAATGGAATCGGAAGGAAAATTTAAGGTTCGTGATGTGTATAATGTGCTTTCCCCTACAAATTCCTAGCCATCCATTGGATGACATTATTGGATCTATCACTACTAATATTTCTTGATGGCCAACTATTATATTTGATGAACATAAAATTATGGATATAAATGCACTATTCATTAAAGATCATATATATTGAAATTCTCTATCCACAACATTAAGGTCAAAACTAGTTCAAGTGGTGATTTATGGAATATGAAATTGCTTGTCTTTAAAATAAAGGAAAATTTTAGTGGCGTATTATTTTTGAATCACAAATATTTTGGATTTTGAAATTTAGAGTAGGAAATTTTGTAGGAGTCAGATTGTTTGCTATTTTTCCTAATTTTTTTGGGTACAAGTCACTTTTTTAGGTCGGCTCGCCTAGTGTTTATAGTAATAGCTAGTTATTTATATTCAAATCACCTTTACCGCAAAAGAGATTTTTTCCCACATTCATCTTCACACGCGCATGCACACACACCCACACCCGCACCCACATTATATCTAACATGCTACCAACCAACACTATGCACTATCGATCAGTAATATGTATGCTTTTTGACCGATAACATACATCATGCTACAAATTGGTAACATACAACATGCTACCAGATGAAAACATTGTCAAAGAATTTTCCAGTCATGTGAAACTCATTTCCTTTCGATTTTCCACAATTGTGAAAATTATTTTCACACATTCACCAAATAATAACTATGAGTTTTTTAGGGGTCTTAAAATTTTCCCAGTTAAAAATATAATGAAAAATATTTACAACCAAATTCTTGAGTTGTGATTGAATCTATAAGACATAACAAATTACCCCTTCAAGTGGTAGAAATTATTCTATCTATAACGTTATTAGTTCTTTAGAGAATTGGGACATGTGACATGTTACTAGGATGCCCATGGATTTATATGCTTTGTACTATTACTTATATTGTGCATAATTATATAAAGTACATATATTTCAATCACATTATACAATTTACATGAATTATTTATGATTCTCATTTTCCACTTATAAGTGTTATTATTTATTATACCCCTCGTGTAGAAATGTTCACACCACCTATACTTTTCCTATCTATTAAAATCCTTCCTAATCCATTGGTAATCACTCATACGCTATTACCTAATTGTGTAAATCCACAATAAAAATCAAGTATATGTTTACACCCTTAAATATATATGTTTTAAGTTTGTGGACCTTTAAATATATGTTTACACCCTTAAATATATATGTTTACACCCTTAAAAAATCAAGTATATGTTTACACCCTTAAATATATATGTTTTAACTTTAGAGTTGTCTCTAGAAAGCATAGGATTCAGGTCATCATAGCTTTTGAAAAGTCCATTCATACGCTATTACCTAATTTATTTTCTTTTCTGTTTGTTTAAGTTTTTTTTTAACTATTAGGGAACTGTGTCTGCCTATGTTTCAAACTGTTGGTTTTTTTTTGCGCTTTCTAGCTGGTTTGTGGACCTTGTTTCTCTTGATTTAATCCTATTTAACTCTCTTTTTGGTCATGTTCCACATTTTTGTTTTTGTTTGGGTGCTATCACGGTGTATCTTTCTCTATAAGTATTGTGGGAGCCGATCCCTATTTATAACCATATCTAATAAAAAATGTTATTTTGAAAAAGATTAGGAAAATGATAAAAATGGAAAAATGGTAAAATTTTCTCTTTTATTTGATTTCAGAAAATAAAGGGATAATTGGATTTTATTCATTGAAATATTTATATACTATAAATTGTAAATATGAGGTGGATAACCTTTTTATGCCAGTTATTTTGAACTGGCTGATTTTTAACATTTTACAAATGATAGAAATTAAGTCATTGATTTTTGGTGCAATGATTATAAAAAGTACTATGTTATATTTGTAAAAGCGAGCTTATTCTTCAGTGATTTCAATTTGTTCCATTTGATGGGCATTCAACCTTGTATAAGATAGCATGAGCTTCACTATCCTATTTTGGACTAAGGAATAATAATTTATCCTAAAAATGTTGATGTATTGTTCTAAAAAGGGATTCAAAGTTTATGCATGTAAATTATTATTGATACTTATTGTTTATTACAGTGTTTAATATATGGTTGCACATTATATTAAGTGACTTATTGAAATCAACATTGAAATATGGCATAATGTTTGATTAATGTTCAATTATGAATTATTTATATGTGTTATAAACTATCAGCATTAAATGAGATATGTGGAATCAAGACTTCATAAAGTTAATAAGTTATAACTACTATGGATAATAAATGCAAATTATTTAATATGAGTTATACGCATGATGTTAATACTATTATGAGGATTATAACTATTTCATTTGTGTAAGATACTCTTTGGATTAATATGACTATGTCATAGATAATTATTTGATTATGGACTACGATAACAATGCAACAAACCATCTTAAATTACATTTAAGATGCATAATGGATGCGAGTAAATAAATTTGAAAATGAATATGATCTATATCAGCAATACTAAGTTATGGACCTTAGGAACGATATTTATATACGATTAAGGTATTGTTGCGATATGAATGTAAATTCTATCATAAATTAATTCATTTATAATGAAATTGGTTAAGTATTATGACATTCATAATACTATGGAACTCAACAGAGCCAACTTTGGGTGGCATTGTTATAAGAGCAAGTATCTTCATTGAATGATATAGGTCATTAATTAAATATTGTCATATAATAAGACACCACTAAGTTGTCCGTTCATGGTCCACTTATTATGGCTATTGTCACAATCCATGAAAGAACTAACTGTGTGATTACACCTAAGATATGAAAGTTATCCTTGTTCTGCACGAACAAGCCACCTCGGTACCTAACTTATGTTCACTACAAGGAAGAAAATGGCTACGCAATGACGATAATTCATTACGTAAGCACTTTCTCTCCCATAGGAAACCTAAGTTGGCACAGACATATTTATTTGCATAGGTTGAATAGGTTATGTACCTTATGTGTAGCTTGAATTTAATTTAACTCAACTAACTAATTCAATTTTGATAACTATACCAGGTGATGTGGTGATGGGACATGTTTTTGTTGATGTATGTGTCGTCTAAAAACTTAGCATGTAATGCACGAATCTAATACTTTAGCCTAAGTAGTGTAAATTATTACAATGTCAAGCTCACGTATTTCTAACAGAATGTGAGATGTCAGATGGGATTCGATTGTATGAATTCTAGGTAGACACTACGAACAACACTTGTACATCAAGCTCGAGAAGGTTACTAAATGTATATTCTATATACAGACTCAAAATAGTAACCTATCGGGGATTTATGGATCTAATTTACACATAGTTATGCAAATTTTATGTTTATTTATTATCTGGTGAATTTTCATTAAATGTTATTGGATTTAAATGTTAGGATGTACATTTAAATCATTGAAGGTAGGAGTTATTTTGGGAAGATAAAAAAATTCCTATAAATTAGAGTAATAAAAATTAGGTGTTATAATGGAAAACTAAAATGAACCATGAACATAAAATCTCATTCATTCATTCATCAAAATAGTTTACACGCTTCTTGGTTTTGTAAGATTGACATGTTCACAAAGTTTTAATTGAGAGAGAGAGAGAGAGAGAGAGGAAACATAGAGAAGGGAAATATATAAAATTCTATCTTTGCTTGTTTTTTGTTTCTATCTACTCATGAATTCAAAAAATTGACAACCCCTTAAAATGAGGAAGTCATTACAATATATATTTTTTCAAAATGAATCTTCGCCTACCCCCCACATGAAGTTTCATTAAAAGTTACAACATGTGACTTTTTGCATTCCTAGGAAATAAATTGAGTCCCTTTTTATTAATTAGAGGAGACTCGTTACAAAATACAACAATAGATCACATTTTAATGAATAATAAAAAATATTAAATTAAATCCCCAATGAAGAATTATAACATGAAATAGGAGAGGAAGGGGGTGAGGAAGAGAGAAAGGAGAGGAAATAACTACTTATTTGGAGATTATGCACTTTCCAATAGAGACTCATATTTTGAGGGAATTTTAGAGTGTCTCTGGGAAGATATCAATCCCTTTAAACTCCTTATTGTAATGAGATACTACCGGCACCACCTTCTCATCCTGAGGAATGCATACAAAAATCTAATATTTAAGCCAATTCTTAAAGGTAGAATTGATATTCTTGTACTTCATGAACTATGCCTAATGCTACTTTGTGGTGTTAGATATAATATCTCTTATCTTGCAAAGGGACTACAATGTTTCTTTGTTGAAATAAAATGGATCTCTGGCCTCCTTTTTAACCAACTAGTCAAATGGTTTTAATAGATCATCCATTAAAGTGTTTTCATCCACTGCGGGTACTCCAAGTTTATGTACTTCCTCATTGATATCCTCTTTCATATTTTAAGTACACTCCCCATACAATTCTAATTCATCAAGAACATGATTTAACATCTTGTATCGAGTGACAAGAGTTCTAGACCACACTTGAGATAAATGTTCGGTGTAGAGCTAAATATATTTTTGTTTACTACTATGGAAGAGTTAAATTTCCACATTTCAACTGCCAATGGAAATAACAGGTCCCATTTCTCCATCTCATTTTCAATTTCATATTTGGTCATCCTCACCTTTATGGTAGTTACAATCTCATATTCAAATAATTAAATAATCTTAGGAAGAAACATCTTAACCTTTTAAAGAATCATGTTCACCCACTTATCATTTTCCGTTCCCTACATTTTGAAACCTTGAGTCTTTCTGATAGATTCTGGATCAAATATACTAATGGGAGTAACTTAATCAGATGGAAGAGATGAAATTTCATTTGGATCCATGAATTTTTTCACATACAAGGTGAGGGTTCTTATATGGCCTTTCAGTTAAAATTTCTCCTCATACACCTCGTTTCTAAGAAGAAGGTGAGTGGATGATTATTTGAATAGGTGGGTATCTCCCTCATGCATTTACAGTCTTAGATGAATGGTGATCATTTCATAGTCAGACAAATTCATCTCACTAACTGGCTTGATTACCTTTGGCTAGAGTACCTCCACGTACTGATTTCTTGAAGTATCACTAAAGAAGTGGGAAGCAACTTGAGCTAACATTCCTTTCTTAATTTTCACCATCTGATGGATATGTATTGAAAATATGGAACTAGTACTTGTTGAACCATACGGGTTTCTCCTCCTATCATATCTTGCACCCATGGGAAAATTTTAGATACTTTAGGATCAATATTAGGAATGATTGTTGTATATGGATCTGAGTTAGATTGAACATATTTCACTGGTGGATCTGACATAGCTGCAGAGGAAGAGATACTTTGAGATTGCTAATGGATTGATGATTGAATTGAGTCAATTTATCCTTGTTCCAAACCTTCTACAAGATCTTTTGTTACTCTTTCCTTTTTATGTAATATTCTATACTGTGGAGCCTTAGATTCCAATGAATTATTTTTTGAGATCTATTTTGAGTGAGGAGATTGAAATTTTCTTATTTTTTCTTAAAGAGGAAAGGTGGGATGCTTTTATTTTGATATTTGGGAGACCTTCCAATTCTATTATGGAAATTTTATTCTTTTTAAACCATTGTTTGGATCACTAGATTACTTCTTTTGTTCACTCATTTATGTCTCCTCATTCACAAATTATTTAATATAATTATTGGAGGGGTGAGGCCTTAAAAACTTAATACTCAAGGTAATAAATTTTAGTGCCATCATCCTTAGTTCCATCCTTGTACCAATAAAAATTGATTTTTCTTATCTTCCCAATTGTCATTCTCATATTATCATGTTCCTTGACCTTTGAGTCATCTGATAAATTCACTCAATAGTCCTTAATTTTGGGAACATGATACAAATCAGGAAGGTGGAATGTTCCTGCGTTGCTCCAAATGTTAAAATATTCCCTTAGTGTGTATGAAAAGAGTTTCAAAGGAGTAAATTCAAGTTCCAAGTTTGCAGCATCATTAGCATTTTGATAGGATAATATCTTGATAAAGATAGGCCATGAAACACTTTTCTTCTTACAATTCTTGTACTTGTCATTTATGTGAGAAAACTATCTACACAAATCAAACATCATGATATTATTGTTGAGATACATTGGAAGCTTACATGGAGTGAGTTCAAATCCAAATACTTTGATGCATGAAAAAATTGAGAAATCCTTGAATAAATACCCATACTTCTTGACCAAATTAGAAACTTTTGAATATATCCTTGATTCAAGATTTTCCTCCAGCAATTTTATGAAAAATATAGTGAAATCATTCTTCACTCTTACAAAATTATGATTACAATCCTTTAGGGTCAATTGCAGATACTTATCATAGGTAGGGGACTTATAAGAAATATTTTGAATGAGGGCAAAACCTGTGAATGGTATTTTTCTCACGAGAGTGTAGACCAAGTAAGATATCATTGAAAACTTCTTCATAGGTGAAAACTAGAGAAATTGTTAATGGATGTTTTCAACAGTTAGGGTTCATGAGATGCTACTTTAGGAAAAGTGTTATTTTCTTGAATTCAATTTTATGTAACCCTTAAAATGTTAAGAAAAAATTTCATTTATATTTCTTGATGATTTTTGACAGTATATATTTTTGGAAAGTTTTTTATTACGTTTTCATTTTTTTAGAAAAACTTGTCTAGTTTGTCATCTTCAGTGTTCTCTGAGAGCATTGATCTAAGGAAGTTTTCTAGTTTTAGTAAGTTGATATTTTTATTTAGTGATGGTACTAGATACTAAACTATTTTTGAAAATATCAATTATACACCTATGATTGCAATGAAAATTCCTTTACTAGATTCAAATTTCTCCTAGGACTCTGTGCTCCAAAATTCACCTCAACTCGTCTTTTAGAATGCTTAGAAACTAAAAAATAAGCTTCTAGAACATGAAACTAGGGTTTTATGCCATTAAAAAAATGACATAATCTTTTTTTGTTAAAACCTTCTTGAAGGCACCTAGGAAAAATAACTAAGAAAATTTCATTTGATTTCACTTACAAGTTTGAAATCTATGAATTATTCCTTATTTTGGTGTTTATGACAAGCCTGGAGAAATTTTGACAATATTTCTAGTAAAATTCAGGTTTTTACAGTTATGAATCATAAATAATGGAGGCATGGTGAAATAATTAGGTGAGGATAGGTTATTTCATGTTTTTAAAACTCATGATAGCGTTTTTGCTTCACGGGAGAGGTAGTAGCAAGTATACACAGTAAAAATACTTAGTAATATTTTTGGTTTTTTATTATCTTGGAATTGGGTGAATTTTATTTTCCCCTCTATCCCCTTGGGTTAGGGATAGGAAGGGAAAAAAAATTTACCCTCATGTGGACTTGACAAGTTGTGCAACGTGATTATATGATGAGGGAAGAAGGAAAAACAAACACTTATCACAAAAGTGACAAACCTGGGTCACATGAGGAATCATAGAAGGGGATATAGTACGGTGAATTATTTTGTCCCATCTTTTGCTCTGGGATGGGAATAAGAGGGATAAAAAAAATTTCCCTATCCTGGTGATGAAAATTGACACAATATCATTTAGTGAGGAGGTAAGAGGGAAGAGCTTGCTTAAGCACTGCATAGCTTATTTTTTGTCACATGAGAAACCAAAGCTAGGACTAGATTGGGGAACATTTTATTTTCCCCTCTATCCCCTTGGGATAAGGATAGGAGGAAAAAAAATTCCCTACTCTAGTGATGACAAGTGGCATAACTTCATTGCACAATGGGAGGGGCTAAACGAAGGTAGTTAAGCCCTTCAGAGAACTTAGCAAGGTAATGTGAAGAAATTGAGGGAAAATTTTGGGTGGGGAACATTTTTATATCCCCTTGGGATAGGGACAATAGGGAAAAAAATTTCCTCAACCTAGAGGTGACATGTCTCCTTTTGATAAATTGGCTAAGTATATGAAACATACCTCACAAGAGATAAACTTGACGAAGTTTCCAAAGCTCCAATAATAATTTTTTGATGAAACCTTATATCATTTTAACTCCCAAGGCCTTACAAATACTCTGAAATGGATCTCAAATTCCATTTTTCTTGAAACTCTCTAAAATAGCTCCTTTTTCCTCGGGACAACAAGGTGTGTCTTCTAAAATTCAACTTCCCTAAGAGAGACTTGAGTCTTGTAAAAGATTTAAAAATTACATCATGTAGAGTGTTAAACCATATTTCGAATGAATACTTGTATGATTCCTAACTTCTTACAGAGATCCTAAAATCTTCTTTTGAAGCTTAGGTACCATTTTAGACTGCAAGCTCCTTAACTATGAAAAAACCCTCTTTTACTTCAACATATCCCTGAACCTCCAAAACATTCCTAAATCATCCTAAATAATTTCCATCACTCTCTAAAATATTCAACAACACTCATGGAGGATTTTTAGATTTTTGATCTAGCCCAGAAGATACACACCTATCAAGAAAAGGATGAAAATAGTCTTCCTAGGCTTACGAGAGATTTCACCATTGAAAGTAATTTATTAAAAGAACTGAATGACCTTATTACAATGTTTCAAACATTTAGGTAAGGTTTTGATAGCACATATGAGTATCCATAATAGTAGGATAAGGATTACATAAAGGGTAGAGTGATATGAAGAATTTTTTAGGAGGGTTTTCAAGAAATGTTTTGACATTAGGGTTAAGTTGTCATGTTTCAATTTTGAATTTTTCCCTTACAAAAATACATAACAAAAGTTTTCTCTCACTTTTGGTCTTATTATAGATCAAAGGATGTGAGTACAAGATAATCATGAACCCTAGAATCTTAGGATACAGTAAGGATAAGTGACTTATCCATTAGGGAAAACACACACAACAAGAAAGGGAAACACACAACCTAAACTCACCTATGGTACATACAGGGAGAACCCAATTTCACTATTTATACAATTTCAAGTATTTCCCACCTCGAGGTAATTTTAAATAGGTACCATCTAGACATGAGAGATAGAAATTATTTTCTCCTTAAGCTTCCCATATCTAGAATGGTCCTAGCCACAAAGAGTCAAAATTTCTTTGACTGCCTTTTAGCTCTCTTGTTTTTATTCCATAATAAAACAAGATCACCAATTTTGAAATACCTTGCCTTATCATTTTTTATCAAAAATATTATTCACTTTAAACTGATGTTCCTTGATTTGATTAACCACCTTCAACATATATTCACTAAGATACTCAAGATATAATTTTTTTTTACCCAGAGAATCATGGAATTATCCATCTTCAATTACCCTGACCAATTGAAGAGTGCGCAATTTGAACGGGAGAAGAATATTGATGTTGATTCCATAAATAAATTGGAACGCTGACATACCAATTACCTTTTTTTGAGTGATCTTGTCTTCCCACAATGCACCATAAAGCTTCTTATGAAAATTCCTATGATTTTGATCCACCAACTTATGGACAATCGTTGTAATATCTTTGTTTCTAGATTCAACCAAACCATTCACTTACGGGTGATATTATGATACATGTGAAAGTGAGACTACATAGCCATAAAAAAACTCATTCAAATCCATTGATGAATTTTTTTTTGCATTATCAACCACAACCTTCTAAGGAATTCCAAAATGGATTTATGATGTTCTATTTGATGAAGTTACATATCATTTTGGTGTTCGCTTGTTTGACCAGGATGATCTCTACCCATTTGGTGAAGTAGGCTATGGTTGTGAGCACGTAGGAATGACCCACACTCAAGTGAGGATTGAGAACACCTATTAAATATAGGTCCCATTGTTGGTATGGCTCCTCAATGACCACTAGTCGAAGAGGGAGTTAATAAAGTTGTGATCTTTCTATGAATTATTGATAAGGCTCACACTTTAAAACCCATTTTTGAGCATATTTTCAATGGGTTTTCTTCCGATTGAGAGTATCCCACTTATATCTTGTGTCATTGTGTACTAATTCATGGTTTTTTATCTTATGGATGGATGTTACATATTTTTAAACTCACATTAATGGATGATTTAATGTTAATGGTGCATACTAGTTAATCTTAAATTGTTTAAGGGCTTAAAGAATTGATTCACCGCCATTTTATTATGATTCCAATAATTGATATCAAAGAAAGTCATTTTGGAGAATTTTTATCTCTTGAAAGGAGATTCTCTTGGATAACAACTTTGGTTGATCAAAATGGGAGAATATTTTTTGCCATATAAAATTCATAAGTTCAATGGAACTATGTCCTGTGGAGATTCACAATGAAGGTATATCTAAGTTCACTTGTTTATGAAGTTGGTGTTGGGGAAATTGATATATCAAAACCGATGGAATAAATTGCCAAGGATATCTAGTTTGTATCTTTCAAATAATGTTTGAGTACCATGGTTGTGGATTATGTTTTAGCTAAGGATATATGGAATAAGTTGGAATATTTATTTGAGGATAACATCCCTTCCAGTAGTAGTGAACTTGATGAGGTCAGTAGTACAAAAGGCATGGATTAGAGACTGAAGGTAATGATTAAGGAGCTTGAAGAAAAAAAGGAGTTTACTTAGCTTAATACTCATATTGGATTACCTACTTCTAGTCTCAATACTAAAGAGGATGAGTGTCTCAAGTTTGATATGGACATTAATACTTTACAATAATAACTTGACCTAGCTTCAAGACAAATTAAAATGTCTCAAAAGTTTGAAAAGACTACAAGAAATTTATATGATTTTTTTGAGTAGCCAAATACATTATAGTGACAATTTAGGATTGGGTTTCAAATAAGTATTAAATAAGGATGAAAATATTTTGAAATCAACTCAAGAATCTTCTAAAGAAAATGAGAACCTCAAAGGTAAGGAGGTTGTGAAAAATGATGTTGTTTCTAGCAATAAGACTACTATTTCAGTTAATGACTAGATCAAGAACAATTTGAAGACCAATCCAATTAGGTAACCAAATGCCTCAAGTTATCAAAGTTCATTTAATGGTTATTGTTTTACTTGTGATGGATTTTGTCACGAGGCTAAAGAGTGTAGGATATTTATTAAGGATGAATATCCATGGAGAGATATCATGAGTGAGAAATTAAAGAATGTGACATGATACAATTTTCATGAGAAAGGTCACATTCCAAGGTATTGCTTATATAAACCCTAAAATCATATGTAGGGAAATGAAGCTAGTAGAGGTAAGAGTAAAGTTGTGTGTTTTAATTGTAATGAAGTGGGTCACATAGCTAGATATTGTCAACATGAATCACCTAGAAAATTTTTGAGAGATGGAGCTTCTCAAGGTAAGAGTCATGTTATTTTATTCAAATGCAACAATGTTGGTCATATTTCAAGATACTTCAGATGGAGGAAAGATACCTATAAGAGAAAGGAAGAAGTCGAGTCTAGTCATGATGAGAATTATAATGCTACTAGTGAGATAAATACTCAAAAAGGATATTTTTCTAATAAATAATTAAAGGTTCATCAGTTAAATAAGATGATACAAGATCTTGGTGTCCTCTCCCATGAGTACTTGGGTTCTTTTCTTTGTTAGACACAAGAAGAAGTACAGGTGCCTCCATTATGCTTCATGTAGTCATCTTTCACAAGATTGAAGCATGTGAAGGTGTGTAAATGTTGTCTATTTCTTTATTTCATCTTGGTTATGGTATTAGTAAAATGGTCTACGGAATTAATTGATTTCTTCTATGGATAAAAAATATCCTTAGCACATGCATCTGACTATTACCCTCAAGTAATGGTTAAGTCAAATATAGTAACAAGAACCTTGTGAAAATTATGTAGAAGTTGATAGATCAAAATTAGAGAAATTAGCACAAGAAGCTATATGATACATTATGGTCTTATTGGATCACTTCGAAAAGGAAATTGTTATGTCTCCATTTCAGATCCTATATGGAATAAATGTAGAATTTCCAATCATTGTAGAGTTATTGACATTGCAATTGATCAAAGTAGTGGAAGATGGTGAGTTCCAAGACTCACTTGATAACATAATTTGTTACATGGAAACTATATGTGAAGATAGGGTGTTCGTGGTTGATCAAATAAGAGACCATCAATTTAAAGTAAATAAATCTTTGACAAAAAGGTGAGGAAGAGAAATTTTTAGATTCACAATCTTTTCCTATTGTGAGATAAGAGGAGAGAACCAAAAAGAAGTCACAAAAAGTTTGATTCATTGTGGCTTGTCCCATTTCAGATACAGAACACATGTAATTTCCAACTATCTTATCTAGATGACACTCATAATTTCCTTAGAGTGGGAAATATCTAAAACTATACAAAAAGTGAAATTGGATTGTCCCCCGCATACCATAGGTGAAAATAGATTTGTGTGTATATTTTCTTTGATGAATTTATATACAATATTTGAAATGGCTTGCTTGACTAGTATGGCCTTCACCCACTTAGTGAAGTATTCCATTCCTATAAGCACAAATTTATGATCTGCACTTCAGTGGGGATTTAGAGAACCGATGAAATCTAGAACCAATTAATGAAAGGGATCTTCAATCACCTCCAGTCTGAGTGAGAGTGCAGCACGTTGTGGTCTTCACACAAATTATTTCCAAGGTTCACAGTTAAATACCCATTATTTTGAAGGATCTTTTACACAGTTACCATGGTGAAGAAATATCCATTACGGGTTTGATTATGATAGGCCTTTAGAAACTTCTCTTATTTTCCTTGTCAACAAAACTTAGGAAACACCCATTAAGGGCTCTCTTATACACTACATGGTCCCAAATAACATATATCGCAGCTTTGATCTTGAGTTTTCTTTGTTTCTTGTAATCCATTTGTTTCATACAATCATTGTAATGGCAGAAATTAGCAATATCATTGTACCACTCATTAGTGGTATTCAAACAAATTAACTAAGGAAAATATTAGCTTAAGTACTTCAAGCATTGGAATTCATATTTTTCCTATTAGATAATAATAGATTCATCTTCATCCATTAACATGCATAACCCATTTCCTCTAAAAAAATTATAAAGCATTATCTCAAGGTCATACTATTGAATTTTTTATACCCAGGTACCTCTTTTTACTTTGAGGTCTTATTAAGTCAGGATAGATTTTATAGCTGATCCCAAAATCATCACAATGTTGTGAGAGTTTAGGATGTAGAATCTAAAATAATTTAATGCCTTGATCACAACATAACATGGTAGAGTATCATATCTCATGATTCTTTAATTTAAACCTCATGAAGGTAATAGGGGACTTGATCCCCTCTTCATTATTCTAAACTAAACTGGCTGAAATAATGTGCCTAGATTCATAACAATATACAATGAAATGTTTATTGAAGTTAAGACATACCTAGGTTAGAGCTTTGGATATGGCCTTCTTGATATTATTAAAAGCTTCATTTCTTTCCTTAATTAACTTGAAAATCTCTTGGGGCCTTATCATATTTGTAATATGTTTTCTAAACTAATAAATGTATAGAAAAAATGGTGAAAAAATTTGACCTTACCAAAGAAGGAATGAACTCTTGACTTGTTTGTGGGAAAGGAGAGTTTTTGAATGGGTTGCATTATTTTCAGGGCAATCTTTGTTTCTTCTTTGTTCCTTCAGTCACTCCAAATATTTACTTCTTTAGATTTAATGATATGCCATGTTCTTGACACCTTAGCAAGACATGATCAAGGTGTATCAAATGTTCTCTCCTCTTATTAGAGAATACTATGAGATCATAAAGATAAATGATGATAAATTTATTCTTCAAATCCTTAAAATCAAAGTCCATTTCTCTCTAAAATAATGTCCCTAGCATTTATGAGATCAAATGGACTTTGACTATAGGCGAAGTTTCCCACGGAGTTGTTAAAGAAGTTTTATATTGATATTCTCAAGCCACTTCAATTTGACTTTAGCCAGATAATCCATCCAACATAAAAATAATTTATGAACTTTTAACTTATTATAGAACCCAATCCATGATTGGGAGTGGATAACTATCCTTTAGCGAATCTTGGTTCAAATTCTTGAAGTCTACACAAATCCGTAATTCTCTGATTTTCTTCTGGAAGGGGACAATGTTTTCCACCCATGTGGAGTAGTGGATTAGGAAAACAATTATTTCCTTCAACATTTTTAAAACTTCCTCTTGGATTGTTTCAACAATCTTGGGATTTTAATGCCTTTCATTTTTTTGGAATGTCTTTCCTTAAATCTTGAGATGTATAGAGTGTTGCATCTCTTTTGGTTTAAAATATTTCAGCTCATCATATGAATATGCCAAAAAAATGTAATACTTTTAAACAATGAAATAAAGTTTCTATCTTCCTCCAGTGAGCAAACCTTTCCCATATTCACAAACCAAGCTTTCTTCTCCATTCCAATATTTACCTTCTCAAAATTAGCAGTGATCTTAGGATATTCCTTAGCTCTATCTTTCACAAATATATCATGTCTATCAAATAATTATTCAAGTGATATTATGCCCTTAGGAATATTATTACCATTTAGATTGATAACTTCATCAGAATCAACCTATTTAGATTCACCTTTTCCTTCCTTTGAATTTGACTCACCGGATGAAGAAGTAAATAAATTTTAAAAAAATATTGTTAAAATTATCACGTTACTCCAGGAAAGACCTAATATGGTCATCATTATTGAACACTTTCTAATGGTTGAAATTTTTTAGATAAGGTAATAAGATTTGGTTTCTAAGGGACCCAAAAAACCCTTTACACAAAATAAAGTAGAGGGAAAAAATCCCAACAAAAGGGAACCAAAATCACTAAGTCAAATAGGCTTGACCAACAGTTTCCACAAAATAGAACATACCACACCTGATCAAGTACTTAAAAAATATTTCACAAGATTTAAAAAATCCAAATACGTCCTCTAATGGAGAAATATCAAAAAACACACAGAAAAAGAAACACAAAATAGAGGGTAGTAACAGGTCATCCATCAATCCATCTTGCTCGAGAGATTTTAATTTGGTTCTCATTCTTGGGCCCACTCCCTATCCCTTTTTCACTTGATGATGAATATATTAAGGATGTTCTCATTGTTCTTTTCCTCCATATCCCTGATCTCTTCATCATCTAAGCTACTCATCTCAAGTCGCATCTTACCCTCATCCAACTCTATAATAATTTTAACAATCTGATCTTGAAGAATTGAAATCCTTTGTTCCTACATGATTAACTCAACTTTCAGTCCTCTAATTATTTTATTTTTAATTTTAATTTTCCTATAACAAACTTTGACTTCTTACACCATCTTTTTATTAACCACTAGGATGGTGTCAACAGTGGATTTAGCTATGAGGTTATGGGCTTCCTAGTCGATAGTATCTTTATCTCTTTCCCTATTGTCAGTACTCTCATCCCTTCTAGTGTCACCCTTTTTCATATTACAACAGATTTATTTAATACCAAAAAAACTTCTAGTTCCCGCCATTTTATCTTTGTTTCATGTGATCCGCATAGGTTTCATTATCATAATCATCTTCCCTTTTGTCTAAAGGTTACAGTGAAATCAAAAAATTTCCATTCTTTAAAAGCAGTAATATTAAGTCATAATGGAGATGGGTATTCATATTTTCATTTTGGTAGTCACCTATAGAGGAAGTTAGGGACCTCAGGAGAAAAAATGGGAAGCTCATCTCCTAATTTCTTCTCATAAAATTCAGAATTGATAGGTGGTAAGAAAATATCTTCCTAAATTTACCTCCAAGTATGAGGTACTTCATAACCATAAGAAAAACATCATCCCAATGATCTCAAAAACAAGCTCTCACTATTCCATCATCATACATTAGGAAATATTTCCCAAGACCCAAAATAATTGAAATTTCATGTTTTCTTCTAGATTTTTCCTTAAAAAATTTGTGGCCATCAATAGACATACCAATCACTTTCGAAATTGTCTCCTTGGCGACAAAAATTTCAGCTCCCCTCATTTTGATGCTTCTATCCTCCCAGGATTTCCTAAATTCATTTTCCAATTTCGGATCATGGCCTTGTAAATTTTTGATGATATTAGACACACCCCCCTGATACATGTGCCTCCACAAAGTAACATCTGTTTTCAGATGTAGGTAGGTTGTGGGTTCATTAAAAACTATCTCACCACCCATGTTTTTCGTAAAAAAATAGTATTGAGATTAAGTTCAGTGGGGGAAAGGACCCAAAAATAGATAATTAACTTTGTATTGGCAGTAAAAAACCTTCCTAAATAATGATGTAATTCCACACGTATAATGTCTTGTGAATCCCGATAATCATGACTCCCTATCACATAATATCTTGTCTTCATTAATAAATTTTCTTATATTATTCTACGATATGTATTCTTTCTACCAACTCATCTTTTCTGTTAGTTCATTACCACGATTTTCCAGACTTTCTATTGTCTTTTTCGCATTTCTAAACGCATGTTACATCTCCACCCTATTGAGAGAGGTAATCAAATTCTTGGCTTCCTTAATTATATTATTAATCTTCCATCCTATACCTCCGTTATTTTTTATTTCATTGATCACACATAAGGATTCCCCTTCAATTATCAAATTTTGTATGTTCATGGTGTCACTTAGCTTTAAACCCCAAAAGCATAGCCAAGCCTTGGTATGATTATTGGAATGATTTCCCACTGGCCCAACATACACCATAATAAATTCTCCCTTAAGGTCCCATATTATCCCTACCCCCAACATGCCCTCCCTAAGCCTGGTAGAGCCATCAAAGTTTAGTTTGCACCATCATGTAGGTGGAATTTTACATTTAACCTTTTTTCATCATCCCCTTATTTATTGTTACTCTCATTTGTGATGTTAAGATTTAAGTAGTTTGAAATAAAATTTTCTGAATTTGAGGGAGGTTTTTCCAAATTACTTTTGATGAGTTAAATAGTTTACTTAGGGATTTGGCTGATTTTCCTCACTTCCTTCTTGAAGCTAGATCCCTGATTTTAGAATATCCTATTATTTCTTTCTATCCATATTCTCCAAAGTGTATGTGTGAGGGAAAATTTCTATAGTTCCTTGAAAATATCATGATGATAAATGGACATCCACTATTTTGGTAGATTTGAGACATCCCTAGGGAGAATCATCTGCATTCTAAACATATCAAGCATAGTTGAAAAAACCTAAAAAGCGTAAGGACATTCCAAAAAAAGATGGTTGGCATTTTATTGGTTTTTTTCTAACGATACACCTATTTATGATTATTATGTCTCTTTTCCTTAGCTTATCAATAGTAAGAGTTTTTTAGGACATCTTCCTTAAATAAAAGGTTGATTTTGGGTATAATATTTTTATTCCAGAATTTCCTTCAGTAATCATTAGCCTCAACTATGTCAAAGTTACACAGATAGCCAGATTTAACTTCAGAATTCTCAGATTCCATATTCCTCTATATTAATTCATCTTGTCTTAGTTTTAGATGAATATGGAAGAACTTAAGCTCATTATTGAGTGTCTCATATGGAAGGAGAGGGCCATTGGAGTTTTTTTGGGGTATAATCTATTTCTAATTACTCTCTTCTCTCTAGTAGTCACACACCCTCTCTCCAATCTCCATTTTATTAAACTGGAAGTGATCTCTCTAGGGATATTCATTTTTTAAGGTTTGATTTCTGATCCAAGGTTACTCCCAGAATTTGATATTCATACCATTCCCTAGATTCCACTTAATCCCTCTAGTCAGTAGCTCTCTAGTTTGAAAAATATTGTTCCAAAAAATAGATCCCTTAGGTATATATTTATTAGTAAAAAAACCTAAAGTGCTTCCAAAATTATGCAAATATTTCACTTTCAAGATTTCAACCCATATGCCTTCTACTTTATGAAATTTCTGTCATATTTTAGCAACGAGTGCCTTATTGATCATTTTCATATTTTTCAATCCAAGGCCACCTATTTCTTTGGGTTTTGTCACATTCTCCCAGGCTATCAAAGGTATCCTATATTTGACCTCATTCCCTGGCACAAAAACCTTATTTGTATACCCTCAATAACCTTTCTAATTTTGATGGGCATGGTAAAAATAGACATGGTGTATGTGGCCATTCCCTGCATCAAACTTTGAAGCAATTGATATTTTACGGCCTATGTTAGTAATGAGCCCTTCTAGGATGCTATTTTTTTGTGAAAAAAATCAATAATTTTATTTTAGCTTGTGACATCCATTTTACAACCACACAAGGGAATTCCCAAATAGCTATCAAAAATATTTTTTATGTTTCATTCCAGTATGGTGGTTAGTCTATGTTATTGTTGTTTAATAACATTGTTGAAGAAACATGAACTCTTCTAGAAGTTCAATTTTTGACATGAGACCTCGTCATACTTATTTTTTATGGATTTGAAAGAAAGGACTTCTTGGATAAATTCTTTACCCAAAAGAATCATGTCATCCACAAATTGTTGGAGGCATTGGTTCTCAACATGATTAGAAACCTTGAATCCCTCAGTTATTCATCCATTTATAGATTTAAAACACATCATTATCAAGGCTTGTACCACTATGATATAGAGGAAGAGTGATAATGGATCACCCTCCCTTAGTCACATCTCATCCTTGAAGAAACCATGAGGTTTTCTGTTTATAATGACTGAGAAAATAGAGGTAGTGGTGAAATATTAGATCAATTTGATAAATTGATTATCAAACCCAAATTTTAAAGAAGCTTGAATAGAAATTTCCATGAAACCCTGTCATATTCCTTTTGCATATCCAATTTTATAATCATTGTTCTCTTTTGGATTTTTAAACTAAGTGAATGGCTTCATGTATGAATATGATGTTAACCATAATTTTTCTTCTTGACATGAAGGCTACCTGATTGGGGGATATGAAATTATTGAGAACCTCCCTCATTTGAAAATCCATAATCTTTGAGATTAATTTTTAAACTGTGTTGCAAAGGATAATGGGCTTGAAGTCACCAAGGTCTTTTTCTCCTGATGTTTTTGGAATCATGATTATGAATTGTTTGTATTATTAGGAACACATATCTTACATATCATCTCAATAGTTCATTATCAAAGGAAGGGTGTGGTATTAATAAATATTATGAAACTTCAAGAGAATCATATTTTTCATTTCATTGGGAACAACTTCTATAGAGAAAGCATTAATGGATTGAATGAAATCCCACACTTCATTCGTATAATTTTTGAGTTGTTGGTTCTTCACTTGGTATTTATTTCAGAGTTGTTTAATGATTAATTATGCATCTCCAAGGAATTTCAAGCTCTTAATTCCCATGGAATCAGATATGTCTATGCCTAAGAGAAAAAGTTCATATTCCACAATAATTTTGGTATTGTCAAATTGAATCTTAAAAGACAAAGGAAACAATTCACTTGATGGGGAAATAAAAACCACACCGGCTTCAGAGCTTATAATGTAATGGCTTTCATCAAAATACATAGTATAGAGATTTTCCTCGTCTTCCTATGAGGTAAGAGGCACATCTTCCTGTCCTCCAGAAGTCATAAAGTAGTTCTTGTATCCACTATCCTGATAAAGAATATCAACTATAAGATCTTCTATTTTTTTCATTGTATACTTCATATTTCTCATCTATAAAAACTTTTTCATTCGGCCCTTGACTAGAATATTTTTTAAAGACTAATCCATTTGAATTTATCCTCCCTAGTCTCTATAGAAACTTCTACTCAACAACATCTCGTATGAGGCTGGAATGTTCGCCACTAAGATAGTCAATAAGACTTTCTTGTAAGGAAAATCACCTAAAGAAACCTGGGAATCTTTAATTCTTCCCAAAAGTGTGAATTAGTTAGTTTACATAGAATAAAAGTTACCTTTATCCCATGTTAGGGTGATACCAAAGGCATTAACTACTTTAATTAGCATTACATTATTAGAAGTACTAGAGTTTATGATACAATTATTCAATTGATATCCTCTAACAAGATAAATATATAATGGTTCAATATTTATAGATTTGGATGCACTTAGTTCTAGCATGTAATGAGATGATAGGGAAGGAGGAGTTGGTAGTAAACACTTGGAAGAGGTTATGATAGTATTAGGATTTTGGTTACTACCTTTGATAAACCAGAGTAGTTATTGTTTAGGATCGCTTTGCAAATATTTTGACTCAAAAATTTTGACTTTAGACCATTTGACATGGTCTATGATATCAAAATAGGAGAAAGTAGATAAATATGAGGTGGCGGAATCTTTAGGTAGAAAAGGAGACACTGATTTGGAAGCAAGGGATACTTTGGCAATAGAGGTAGGCTTAGGAAATACATCGGGCTTATTAGATACCTCAAAAGTCTTACTAGAAACATTTAATGGTTTAGAAGTAGCATCAAGAGGCTTAGAATAAAAAATATTTAACAAAGGTAAGATTCTTATACTTGATTAAGTTGAGGTATTCTTAGATTCCATGAGATCTAGATTTTCTTTAGTAGATTCCATAGAAAGTGGAAGTGCAACTCCTCTATTGATTATATTTTTAGATAAATTTGCCACGTAATAATTTTTGTCTTTCTTCTTCTTTGGAGTAATAGTGGAAGAAATTTAATTTTGGGATCGAGAATAGGTGAAAACCACACAAGATAAGCTTGGTGTATCATCCTCAGATGATTATTCAAAGTACCCAATCTCAGCATCATCAACATCTTCAATTTCAAGTCCATTCTCTTCTACTTCATCATTTGTTTTCTCTACAATCTCTTCCTCATCATCATCATGTATATCACAAGTTGGGTTAATAGGGGAGACTATAGAGAAAGTATTTGTGGAGGTGATGTAATTATTTTTCTATTTTGAATATTACTCTTCCTTTGGAGCATGCCTCAAAGGAATTTATGTAATTTTTTAAAGTGCAATCAGATCATTTGTTAATTTTTTAACCAAGGGGTCCATCGAGATATTATAAGAAATTTGATCTTTTTCCTTCATAAGATCTTTTTTTATCTTCCCTAACATGATCAAGTCATCTTTGACCTCGACTGTGAGATTTTGTACCTCATATTTATCACTTGGTTGATTTATTCTCAGAATTAAGCTCACCTTAGAAAGTTGAGCATTTGTGAATAATATTAACTTGTTGTCCTCTATAGGTTAAGAAGATTCGAGAATTTTATAGAGGATTTTGTTAATTTTTATTAGTAATTCCTTCATTGGTTTAAAAGGATCCTTCTTTAGTTTAGGCAATTGGGACAAAAGGGCATGATAATATTCGATAGTCTTGAATCTAGTTTCAAACTTGATCTTCATGTCATTCCTGTTAGTAGAACCAGTTCATGGCCACATCTTGCAAAGATTACACAAATAGATTAACTAACACATATTTGTCTCCTACTCCTAACACTCCAAAATCAGTAATTAAATTTGTAATGTGTTCATTTGGTTGTTGTTTCCCATCACACTAGTTTGACTCATTACCTCAATTTTTTGTTGTGGGATAAACCAACTAGGTGTAGGACCTCCCTATTGATAGGGATTCCTAAAACTAGGTTTTCTAGCTTACCATTTATGTAGTTTATCCTTGAGATTCTATAATTTCTCATCCATTATTTGACATCTTCCTTCAAACTCATCTTTAGGTATGTAGTTTATCCTTGAGACTATGCATATTCTTACTCTTTAATGGCTACATGATTTGATGAATGACCATATTGATTTACATTGGCTCATAGGGGTACAAATTTCCAATCTGATTTTGACCATAAAAATGATATGGAGGTGTGCTATAACATCTTGAAGAATAGTTTTGCAAGATTGGAGGTGGATATGAATGGTACTACTGCTCCAAAATAGAATTTTAGCAAGGAAATGAAGTCATGGTTGCACAACTTCATGGGAAAGAGAAAATTAAATGACTGTAAAAAAGGAAAAGATCTTCTGATCAAGAAAATGGGTTGTTTAGATCAGTGGAGTCACCAAATATGCTTAAAATACTATAAAGGTTGAAATATCACCAAGATAACATCAAACCTGGTGAAATGAAATGTAAATTAAGATTTGGTAATGGAACAACTGTAGAATATGACTCTAAATCTGGCCCCATTAGGTGTGAAAAAAACCGTTATTTAGCAGAAGTGCACCCTTGTGAGGATTGGTATATTTTTTATTCTCTCTCCTCACTTCTATGGATATACAATAGAAACACCTCATGGGTTGTTGGTATCCCAAATGTAAGGTGAATCTATAGATTTAAAGGATTGGTTACCTTTTAGTCAATTACTATCTAAAACTGATGGGGATAAAGGTTAGAAAGAAATATTGAATAAAAAGGGTGTGATACACTAGATATTGTTAGAGACTACTGATATAGAGATATACACACATAGATAATCAAAGGAAAACTTACATGAACAGGCAATATCTTGGGTGAAATTTCAAGTAAAATTAATAGAAATCTACTAAGGGATAAATCAAAATATAGATATTTCAATAGGCATGCACACTAAGATAACACACAATGGATAATTTCTTACAAAAATTCTAGATAACATAAAAAAATTAACTTAAAAGACTCAAGAAAAACACAAGAATCAACTATCTTAATGTAAAAAATTGTAAAGAATCTTTGGAAATGAAAAACACTTTATTGATAGTGGACATTTTTTAGAAAGAATTCTGAAGAAATTTGTTACATTAACCAAACTCTCCTAATGATTAAAAAATAACAATATATATAAGAAAATGAAGTGGAACAAAATTTCTCATCAACTTCAGTTACAACATCTGTCAAGACCCACTTGGAGATAATTCCAATGCAAGCTGACATGAAGAAAATAAAGATAACTTCGAGAAACAGTCTAATCTAATTATCCTTAAACAAAATGATTAAAAATAATCAGTCTCTAAAATTATCCTTATAAATAATTTTAAAAATAATATTTTCCCATACATTCTATATGTTTCCATGCAAAATTATGTATTTTTTTCCTTCATAGACAAATTTTGCATGACTCTAATTTAGTTAATCTTTGAAAATAGGGTTGAGATTATTTTATCCTCTTTTATCCTATCATAATCCATCAATTTATTATTTTATTGGTGCCAACATGAATATTATGACAATAGATTTCCAACAAGACAAATTTTATTGAAATTAGAGAAGTAGATCGAAATATATGGCCATTTGAAAATTTTCATGTTGGGATGAAAAGGAGAGTGATGCGTTGAAGATTTTAATTTTCTTAGGGATTAAGTTTACTTATGTTTTTACTTCCCTAACCTTTTACCATGTGTTCACCTCTAGTTGAATCATGGAATTAGGTTTAAATTCCTTTTAAAATGTGAGCTAATACTAAATTGTCATTTATGCTTTAGAATTTTTGGTGTCAGACCTCTCTTTTACCTTCATTATGAAGTACAAACCAATGAGAAGGCTACATTATCCTTCACAATGTACTTTTATTTAAAATATACCTATCAAATCACAAATTACGAACCAATAAGAACATTCCATGCTTCTCAATTTTTCATAATTTCTTTATCTCTTGACTGAAAATTGTGAATCATGAGCGTATAAGAAACATCCATCTTCTCTTTGAAATTTTCTGTGTCAGAATTTTGAATTTCTAGCCTCAATTCAAATAGTGAAAAGTGATCTAATGAGAAATCTCCAGATAGATTCACCTTTTATCTTTCAAGTTTGGCCCTTGAATGTGTAAAATTTACCTGGACCCGATGCCTTTATGAAACCAATTTATTTTGTAAACTTTAGGTCCACAAAATGGATTTACCTTGAAATTCCTTGAAATTATGACACATGTCCATGATTTGATGGTTGATCCAGTACCACATGGTCCTACTGATGCTTGGTGTTGAATTTGATGTCCAAATGAACGTCACACAACCTTTTGGCTTGTCTTTGTCTCATGGCTTTCCAAATTGTTGCACAAAACTATGGATTCAACCCTTTGTATTGTGGATTTTAGAAATTTAACCCTTTAATGAATTAGGTTAATCTCCCATGGGTTTTTTAAATGCTAATAGCCACTTCTTTCGAAACAGGTAAATTGATGACCATTTGAACTTATTTTTCCCTTAAAAAAGATAAGTCCATTTTAAAATATTGATCTATGCTCTGTTAAGAAATGTTTTGAGTGAAGACATTTTAAAACAAGACCTCCACAATTATTTTCCTCAACTCGTGCAATACATTTAGATAATTCATTCTTAGGAACCTATTTTTTCTCATAATACTCCTTTCAACCTCATCGTTTTTATAAAAAACCCGAGTCGAGTTAAAACTAGAAAATCTTTCTTTTTGGTTGGTTTCATGATTTATAATGAATGACATTATTTTTCAATACTATAGAAGATGTGTATTGATTGAAAAGAAGATAGAATATTTGAATCTCTACCGTTCTTCCATTCACGACCTATTTGTCTTTACCAATGATCTACAATATTAAAAATAAAAGTTTTGAGTTGATCTCTTGCACTTATGCGAGAAGTGTCAACATTTCTAGTGATTATGTGTGGTTATCTGCCTACTAGCTGAAATGATCTAGTGCCTTGATGCATCCATTAGGAATGGAGTCAAATCCTAAAACAACCTTTGCCTTAAAACTAGGTTTTTACCTTTCTAAATAAACAAAAAAATTTAGGAAGAACCAAATCTTGTGCATGAAATACAATTATGGAAAATAAAAAAATTTGCAAGAGTGTGTAAGCACTTATTGAATTGAAAACCTACCTACCCTACTCTAACTAGCTGAAAAGTGAAGATAAAAAATCTTGAGATAGGAATAGAGAAATAGCTTCCTTTTATGAAAATTTGAGGCCATGAGTTCAATTTGAAAATTAGATCACATGGTAAAATTGAAAATATGATCTGTACCTTTAAATTTCTCAAAATATTAATCCAAAATATGAAGAATGCTTCTACCAGATCTGAAATTTATTTTGGGAGGTATATGGTTTGACTTTTGATAACATGAATATCAGCTTTGTGCTCTTAATCTTATCTTGTGCATCCATATTGAGTTGTTTGCAAAGCATGTTACCTCTAACAAGATTTATGGCTTTGATAGTCACATCATATTACATGATTTTGGTCACCCATCATGTTTTATTTACATTGATTTCTTCTCCCATTATGAATTCTATAACACTTAAGTGATAAAATATCACCTTGATGTGGTTTGTGGTGAGCATGATTTTGAATTTTTTTTTAGGGTGTGCATGATGGTATATACTTGTTTCTATGTGTGAAATTATTTCAATTCATAATCCTTGAGTTTCTAACTTAAGAAATTCATTAGCTTCTCTAGTCCTTATTCATTTTCTTTTGTTAAGACATCAACAACACTCACATCAACTCCATAAGTGTAAAGGATGAAATCCTTTGAGTATTTTGGGTTGATGAGTTTTGGCACACAAGAAATTTATTACTTGATCTTGTTGAATATTTCCTTTCCTTCTACTATCCACTTGAAGGTTGTATCCTTCATTAGTATGAGGGTGAAGGGCCTTATTAATCCAACAAAATTTAGGAATGAATCTCCTAATAAAGTTAATTTTTCCTAGGAAGGACTATAACGATTTATTATGCACTAGTAGAGAAAGAGCCAGGATGGTTGAAAGGAACTCAAGATCAATTATTATGCCATCCTTTGAAACCATGTGGAAAAAAATATTACCATGTGTCATTAAAAAATTACACTTCCTGGGGTTAAGAGACACCCCAAACTTCCTGCATCTCTATAACACTTTCTCTAGGTGCACCATGTGATCCACACTATGCTTTGAAAAGATAGTTATGTCATCCAGGTAAACCAAGATGATTTCATTAATATAACCTTTAAAGAAAATGTCCATGGGGTGCTGAAATATTACACCTATGTTTGGCAGACCAAAGAGAATATTTTGATATGCATATGTTCCCCATTTGGTTATTAACACCATTTTGTATTGATCATCTTCCTTGAATAGGATCTAATTGAAACCAAAATACCCATCCAACATAGAAAATATTTGTGCATCATCCACTGTCTGTAGAATCTACTCCATGGAAGGAAAATAATAATGATCCATCAAGGATGCCTTGTTCAAATCTTTGAAATCTACACAAAGTCTAATTTCACCATTCTTCTTACATACTTGAATAAGATTTGTGACCTAGGTAAAATATTTGATGGGAAATATTATTTTATCCTTGATGAATTTAGATAAATATTTTCTCATGAGGGGATCTATCCTTGGATTGACTGGCCTCTATTTTTTTCTAGTTGTCTTGTTGTTACAATCAAGTTCAATGGAGTGTTGAGAAACACTTGGATCAAATCCTTTTAGGTCCTCATACTCACATGAAAATATGTCACTATATTTATGACAAAGAAAGATGAAAGATTTATTTTCATCATGCATGAAATCTTTACTCAAAAATAGTTCTTTACCATGCACAATAGTGAATGAGGATCAGTCTTCTTGTGTTGTGCACATATATGTTTCTTCACCTTTAAAATCATCATCAGGGATGAATATTTTTCTAAGGTAACCATTCCTTTAGTCAACTTATTTATATTTATTTGGATCACTTTGTCACCATAGTTTTCATGTAAGTCATCTTGCATGCTTAAAAAAACTTAGCTTCATTCTGAATGAACTAGACAAATCTACACATCATTGTAAAACACTTTCCATCTGGTTTTGTTTATCTAGAATGGATTATCTTATTACTATCTTAACATGTTCCGTGTTTCCCTTGAAAAAATCCTCTACAAGGAAAATTGTGAACCTAGTGCGGCCATCTGATCAACTTCTTTATCCATCTTCCTTGGCACCTCTTGTAGATTTAGAGCATTAAAGCTCTCAAGGAAGTCCCAAACTCTGTGTCTATAATATTTGAGAATATTATTCTTTATCACACATTTATTTGTGACGTGGTGGATAACCAACTATGTGTCCCCAAATATTTGTAGTGCCCTAATTCCTTTTTCTCAACAATAAGAAGACCATGCACCAATGTTTCATAGTCTACTACATTATTTGAGCATGTGAATTGCAACCTATGTGTGAATAATAATTTCACATTCTTGGGAGAAAAGAGAACAACCCACACCATTTATACTTACGGATCCATGAAAGTATAACTTCCACAAGCTAGAATCCTCTTCATTTTTATTTAATGCATGTGGTAACATAGATTATTCTTCCAGGATGCAGTATGTACCAAGCTCAGTTTCAAAATCGTTAAGTTCCTTAGCATATGGATAAAATTTTTGGTGTCTTTCTATCCATTCATCTAGCACTAACTTAGGTAGAGGAGGAGGAACATGATGCTCTTTAGAAACTAAAACTTGTTCTTCTTGGATTAGGAAATTATTTTGGAGAGGGGATGGATCATATGAATAACCATGATAGGAAATTAATTGGCTCATCCTGTATGGTAAACCAGGTACCATACCTTGTTTTTAATAACATATGAGACCAATCAGAAGACAAGTAACCACCCACTTTAGTAATAAAATCCATTGAAAAACATAAGGAAAACAGAGAGGGTAGGTCAAGGATTGACATATCTTGATTCATAATGAGAATTGGACATGCATTGAGGGTCAAATAAATTTCCTTGATGAAACCCAAGGTGGTGATAGTAGATCCATCAAGCTACAGGACTCCTTTGGACAAATAGGTATGCTTAAGGACTAGGACATCAGTAATTTTCTTAGGCATGATAGAAGTGTTAGTACCTTATTCAATCATACAGTTATGCACGAGGTGTTTACTTATGAGCAAGGACATATAGAAGGGATGGTTTTTGAAATCCTTAATTACTTGTTTCTCCTCTGCATCACAAATATTGACAACAACACACATTTTTTGGATAGCTAGATTAGTACGTGGGAGCTGGACCAGATCTTCATGTAATAGATTGTGCTGAGATTGAATGGCTAGGGCATCCCAAATTATGACATTCACATTTTTCTTCTTCATCTAGTCCACAATGTTGAATGGAAGGCTTGTTGACTTATGCATTTAGGGAACAATATCATCCTTTCTTACTTTTTAGGCACAGTGGCAGGGGTCTTAGCTTGCGTAGAGGTTTGACCTAACAAAGGAGGGGCATGCACCACTTCAAGAAGAGTGTTGTGTGGATCTTTGCGTGTAGGTACTTACGTGCCTTTACTCTTAGATGCCTTACCTACATCTATTTATTTTTAAAGATCAACCTGCATGACAGGAACTAAAGATTTCACACCTAAATCCAACATTATCTTCTTTTACCTTATGTTGTCAGCAACTTCAGCATGTGGTCTATCAGGAATATCTATAGCTTGATTGATTGCACAGAAGACCTTAGCACCAGATAATACCATGTTGGTCTTTGGAGGAACTTCAAGTGTTTCTTGGTTTTCTACTTCACCTACATTGATGGAAGGCTTGTAGTTAGAATTACTATGGATCAGATAAAACTATAAGCACATGGCATTAGCACAGTGGTATTGACTGTAAGGCATATTGTAAGGAAGGCACCATTTTGAATCTTGTCCTATATTGTTTTAAACTAGAACTAGTGCTTGACTTGTGTTGGGCACTAGAAGAGGTTATGTGGGAGGAATAACTTATATTGGAAGATACGCATTGACATGCCATCTATAATTTTGTTTATTTTTCCCATATATCTTATTTCTATATTGATTTCTAAAGTGCTAATGGATCTTATTACACCCTTGATTATAACTATTTTTTAAGGCTTACACCTACTACTTCTCTAAAGATATAAGTTTATTGGATAAGTTCCTAATCAGGGCCATCATTTCTTCATCTTCCTTATACTACATGGGAGAATAGGATGTGGATGCATTGGGTTGAGTGTTCTACTTGGGAACATGAGAAACAGAAGGTTGGGGCACCTAATACATTTATGGTAATAAGGGCATATACGGTATAGGGGCTAACTTTCCCACCTGGATGAGGCTATTTTTCTACCCGTTTTGTAATATTATAACCAGTAGGTAAGGTTTTACCTCCCATGGACTGAATCATGACTAAAATGTCACTATTTAAGGCCCTTAGATAGTACAATAAAGCATACTAGGCTGTAGGCCTTACCACTTGAGGGATTATATCCCAAGTCTTCTGAAACTTGATATTGAAATCAGTCATTTGTTCATTGGGCACCCTCTTTATTGTAGTCAATTGCTCCACCAGTGATAGATGATCTAACTTGTCTTCAAAATAATTGTATATAGATATTCCAAGATCATCCCAGGTGGCAATAGATGTGTGGCTTAAAAATTCGTACTACTAAAGAGATTTCCCTTTAAATGAGGATATAAGTAGCCTAAATGCTACATCATCATGCGTGATCAGATAGACATAACACACATTTGCTACATCCTAGATGTGCTCAATAGGGATGAATTGATTCTCAACAGTAAATTATGGAATAATTTTGAGCATGGCTACTGGCATATCATGTTGTGAATTAAGAACAAGAGGGATTCCTCTAGTGAAGTTGGGAAATTTTCTTGAACGAGGAGGTGGTTGTAGTGTTATAGAATCTTGTATAGGTCTACTAAGAGGTGCATTAGAAAGTGCATGACACATTGGAGATGGAGATACACATGTGGTACATTTGTTATGTGTTTTTCTTGGAAAATTATGGAGATACCCAAAAAAATTCTTCATCTTTTGTGCTCTATCTCATATGCATTTTTCTCATAAAAGACACTCAAGACTAATGAAAATAGTAGATCTAGAAGTGTTTGGATTCTCTGGATGTGTTGAAATGAGCCTCTAATGGTTGGAAATCACTAAGCCACACACTAGAACTTAGAAATGATGAAATTTAAGCTTTTAATACTGGTTCTAATGGATGTGTTAAAAATTGTTAGAGCTCAAACATGCACCTATCTCAAATCAGGTTAAAATGAGTTGGTGAGGAAATAATGGGATTGTCTCCAAGTTGTGGGAACTTGCACACTTGAGATAGACCTATGAAGAAGAATAGTTCCTCTACTTATTCCTATTGATATTGTTAATCCTAATTCTAGAAGGGAAATGCTAATCTAAAACATGCCAAGGGACTAGGGATAGAAGGATAACATGAAAATGAAAACTAAACTAAGGAATGAGAGAGAACCAGAAAAAGTGGGATGAACAAAATTTATTTTGAGTGGAAGTGAAAGGGAATGCATGAAGAGAGGCCAGGCACATATAGCACAGATAAAAATGTACTCACACAATCGATTCCATGGGGCACAATAAGAAAATAGAAATGCAAGGGACGTGAAAGTAGCACACCAAGCATAGAGCATAAGGGAAAGGGAAGAAAGAAGAACACAAACACATTAAGGTAGAGAATAGCCACAAAAATGATGCTTCTATTTCTTCCAAATATGCACAATCTATTATATTGGTGTATGAGGTCGATGTCCACATGCAAAGACTATATCTAAAGTCCTATAACTCAAAATATAAAGATATAAAATCCTTAGTTAACACTAGAGGATCCAAAAATTCCCAACCCTTTACAATGAGTCAAGTTATTTTTTTTATAGATGGATTGATGAGAGAAAAAGAGGAAAAGGAGGGAAAATATGATTTTGAAAAATCAACCACCAACAACCAACAATGAATTCCTGCTAATTTTTCAAATGCACTTCTCCATGTCTATTAGGCATATGGGAGAAGAAAGGGGCGAGATCTGAATAAAATTGGGTTGTTGGAGCAATCAAATCTTGCATTAATGGTGTGAGAGATGTTTTCTAGTTTCTCACCTATCCAATCCTGCTAAAATTTGAGCTTGAGTGATTTGGAATGTGACCCACATTATCAACTATCAAATAAGACAAACCACACCCTAATTTGAGCTTTGTAGAAAAATTTATGATGATTTAAAGTCTGCAGGTCTCTCTATCATGTAATGCCATGTGGCACTATGAGAATGGCTTTAAAGGATAGCCTATTGCATCAATTCGATTGCCTCTTCCACACATCAAGAAATTTTTTTTCACCGGTATTTGGAACCCAATTGGTGTAATTTTATTGGTTGTGTGTAGCACACTCAATTTCTGACAATCCATGTGGTATAGGAACTAGCACAGAAGAAGGTGCGAAAACACACGCAGGGGAAATAAGTGCAGAAGAAGAAAGTAGAAAGAGGAAAGTAAAAGTGATCTGAGTAGGAGAAATGGAAGGAATACCTATGAGAGGAATGTATGGAATAGACACAATCATTGCAATATAATGTGTGGAAACATGGAAGGGGGTGTGGAATCTAGGGACTTAGCTCATTTGGGAAGCAAATATTAGGTGTGTGTAAAGTGTGCGTGAGATTTTGGGAGGAATTCAAATACACCGAGATTGGGTACGAGGAAAGATGGGAATGATATAGGAAAATAAGGGGAAATGAAATACACAACATAAATGGAGAGTGTGAAAGGGTGTGAAAGGAACAAGAGTGAAGGAAACGTGCCAAGAGAATAATTGAATTGCACACAACCTGAAATGTAGAATCTTAGAACCAGAATGGAAATATAAGTTTTAAAAATAACTAGGTGAATCATTTTGAATAACATTAAGAAAAGGTGTAAATTGATAGGGATTTCTAGAGATTCAAGGGAATCATTAGAGATCAGGTAGAATCATGGCCGATTAAGGTAATCGCTAGTGACTACTATATAAATGATAATTTTTTCTAATATGATAAACAAAGTTTCAAAAAAATGATTTTTGGTTATTTTTTCTGTCTAGATGAAATGTAAATGGTGAAATAATACAAATAAATACCTTGAATTGAGAAATAATGTTGATGGTTGTCTCTAAACATCAAACAGATCTGATGGAAGTGTATGAGAAACTATTGGGTCTTCTGAGAAGTGATTAGTGAAAAATCTATCAAAATGATGTACTTGTGAGATCTTAAAACTAATGTAGGTCCTTGATGATCTCTTGAATTAATTAAAATCACTGTGGAGTAAAAATTGAAGTGTAGACACAAGTAGAATGTTTTTAAAGATCCCTAAGAAAGGATTAAATACTCATATTTATAATCACTAGCAATTGGTGAGGATCACCGGCGATCTAGGTTTTTCAAAGAAAATGTTTGGGAAGTGGCTAAAACCAATCCCAAATATTTATTATAGGTAAATGATCAAGTTAAATGATTAGGGGAAGGTTATGGATGAGTTTTGGAGGTTGGGATTTGATAATAAAATATATTTGAGTTGTTTTAAAATGGTTAAGGTAGATTCAAATTGGTTATGTGGTTTAGAATGTGTAAATAGTAATTCTATAAGAGTGTAACATTATTTTTATGAAGTTGTGTTAAGTTTTACTTAGGATAATGGTTTTTAGATAGGTTTTAAATTAAATAATGTGTATTTAAAAATAAGTAGGTGGGTTGATGAAAACCAAGTGTCTAAATTTTGCTCTTTTTTTCAATGGTTCGTGATAACCAAATTTTTGGATAAAAATGGGGTGAGATAAAGTTTTCCTTTTGTTTGGATGGGTGACCCCCATTAAATTGGGGGTGATTGCAATGTAGTGCAAGAATCACTAGTTTTATTTGAGTTGATTGGATAGGTTTGACATGTGTGCATTTTATTTGAAGTTTCCCCAAGATGAGGTATCGAAACAAGATGGATATCACTGTAGAATCAAGTGATAGGGGAACCAAAGGGTTTACATCCTATAGAAGTATGATTTGTAGGGATAGCTAAAATAATTTAGATCCAAGTGATATGAGAACCAAGGGGTTCATGGCCTATAGATGTATGGCTTACCGATGTTGAAAATGAGTTTTTGTGATGAATGATCAATTTTGAGGTCTTCAAAATGAGGTTCACTGATGAATTATGTAATAACATGGTTGAAATTTACTGTCAATTTTTAAAAATTATATTTGAATTATAGAAAAGGATGGATTGATAGCTATTAAGATGAATCACTGGTGATCATGGTAAATCTACAGCGATTACAGGAATTATCAATGATTATAGGAATAATCAGCGATTCCTATGAAGATTAATTGGGGACTATAAATTATTGATGTGCTTAAGAAAAGGCTCATTTGAGATTGATTTTTTGTGATATTAGACAACTCATTTGAGTGATAAAAGTGATAAGTGAGAAATGTAAGTGTAAGGACCATCCAAATGACAGAGGAGGCCGACACAAGTAGAGGTATGTACCTTAATTTTTTTGTTTTGTGTACTTTTGTTAACTTTTGATTCTTTTATTTAAAAATTTTGTACGAGATCATGTTTTTGAAATCGTAATGATTTCTAATGATTCTATGGATCACAAAAGATTTAAATAGATCCTGATGCAGGAGCATCATTCTCATGGTTTAGAGAGTGCAATAAAGGTTGAATAAGCCTATGAATATGCAAGGATTGTAAAAAATTTCTATCCCCATCTTATTATTGTTCAAGTCCAAATTTAAATGTATATTGTCATAGTGTTGGCCTTAGAATATTAGGTAATTACAATAAGGCATGTGGGTTTGCAAGACCTATATGAAGAACGGCACATTGGGTGAAGGTGCATGTGACAAGGGTTTTATAAGGGTTTAGTAAAACCCACGGCGTACATACTAGGCAAACAAAAGGGTTTCAGGACTTAGCCATATTCAACATTCCTAGTCGCACATGAGAAAATTGTGACCTGACTAAGTATGCGGAGTGGATAAGGTGCTAGATTGGAAACTTGGTGGTCAAGAAAGGAATATTCCATGCGATGGAAGGATCCATACAGAAATCATTGCAGAGAGTGGAGAGCTTAGATGGGAAGAAGCATACTCCATTGAGGGACCACATGGAAACTTGACAAATGATCTATTACTTCAGGAAGGCATGGCGATGGATACTATAGCTATATATAGAGATGCTCGGGTAGAAGAAAGGGAATTATTTCCAAGAAAAGTGTGTGGTCACTGACATCACATAGCGATTGAAGAGGCAAAGCTCTATAAAAATAGTAATGGGTTGTATGGATTATCATTAGAAGGACTATAGGAGAGATGACATATCTAGAGGGATGGTTCTATGATCATTTTTATAACATGGGAAGCATAGTTAGGATTTCTGATGCATGAATATTATATATGTATTGATACATTAGTCTGTTATGGCCTTAAGGAATGTAATATGGTTATTGAACTAATTTATAAAGAGGAATATATGGTTTTTTTCTAAATATACATTGCTCATTGGTGTAAACCCTAGTGTATCTTCTTTATATTATGAAACAGATATGTTATTTGTTTGATATTTCTCTTGTTACCTGAATGGATGCATTAAAATAATAACACATACTAAGCTCTCAGTATAAATGCATGGTTCTTTTCCTCTTTGCATCTAAGTCTCTATCATAAGTAATGTATTCTCACAAGACTCACATAAAGGAGGGACTCGACGCCCATGTGTGCCTCGGGTGAGTGTCATGCACCCGCGGGGTGATAGGTTGAAATGCATGGGGTTATATTTTTTTTCTAAGGTCTTAAAAATGACTACACATAGTAAAAGTTAAATCATTGTAGCCAAGGGTAATAGGTCAAGTTGACTAGGTAGGAGTGGTTAAATAGGTGTAAATGAGTTGTTATGAGTCTGATAAGGTCATGAAGACCATAAAAATTGGTGTACAATGAGTTTTGAGGTGTTTTTAGACAAATATTATCCACATTCTCTATGTTTAGAACATACTTGAGGCTTCTTAGGGTGACCTGGTCTATTTAGAAGCTAGTTGAGATTCTTAGGGAGCTCGAATAGGGATGTAAAAACATAATGAATTGAAAGAATGTAACAAGTTGTAGAAGGATAGAAATTATTTGTATGGAGTTTGATAATGAAGAATGTGTCCTTTTTTCAATGAAATTGATTATTTATAGTGGAATGTGCTAAGAATTGTGCAAGGACAATGAGCTCCTAACCCTTGATCAATGAAATTTGCATTAAAAATGTCTAACTGTTAAGATGAAAAGTTTATACATGTACAAAGGATCATGTTCATATTTTTTATAAGCCTTGAAGTTGTGAAATTTTATTTTTATGGTAATTTGATTGGTCATGGGCTCAATTTAGGTTTTTTCCTATCTTTTGATTAAATTGATGAATTTGAAAAACAAAATCTATTTACCTCAGTCATGGAATGGAAAAGAAAGCCTCAAAATATTGTGTTGATTGGTTGTGCACAATTAGAGATATCATTAACAGTTATATCTAGCTCTAATGGAGCTATAACAATTACATGCTTTACAATAAAAAAGAAGGGTTGATGTCAGTACTCAATTATAACGACCCTAGATTGGGTATAGATTTGATATTAGGTTAAAATCACGAGTCTTGAGGAGATTAGAGGTAAGTGCATAAATTAAATGCCTTTATTTTTGTAAATACTAACTATACATAGCTTTTTAGGATTATACCAAGCTACTTAGAAGACCATTAAAGGAGTAAGTTGGGGAAATAAAGAAGGAACCAATACATGCAAGTTTATAGACATCTAAACCATGGTGAATTATTCCAATATAACATGGATACAAGGTATGAGATATTTTCAATTAAATTATAGGTCTTAAATTTCCAAGAAGAAGGCTATATGGACCTTGGGGCAGTGTATGGAAGGAACAATTTGAAGGTTTGTTGCTAGGTAAAACAACAAGGAGATTAAATATTTATGTTTATACCTTTCCAAGGTTTAACCAGGTATAAATGATTCCCTATCTTATTCTCAATACACTTCATTATGTGATGCAAGCATGCCTTGAGGGTTCCAAGGGAAGTTGTGTTGATGATAACAAGAAAATTGGTTATATCATGAAACAGTCTTAGATGATGAGGCTTGGACATATTTATGAACTTGAATTCAATTATTCTTATTTTCTCAATATTGTAACAAGTACCTTTTATACCTAGTAACTAATGGAATGAGCTTAGGGGACTAAATTTTCCCTTAGCATGAAATGAGACATGTTTTAAACAAGATTGGTGCATGATGTGGCATTTCGTGAACATGGAAAAAGGGGGTGAGATATATTGGAGGTAAATAAACACCTATTTGGTTGGTATTAGGTAAACTCTTTCTTGGTTCCTTCAAGATACTAACCATGCCAATGTACACAATTCTTAGTATTCCAAGCATGAGAGTAGAGAGTTAATTTGTAGGGAAAATTGAAGACATCTAGACGAGCTCATTATGACTTGGCATTAAGATGTATTTTTTCATTTTTATGGATTATGAGGGATAATATAAGTGAAGTAAGTGAGAACACCCTATGGAAGTGAAAAGGGTATAATGTATTAAGTCCATGAAGGAGAACCACCAAATAGAATCCATTTGGCGGTGATGAGTAAGTTATTATAAGTAAGAGTGCAGGTATGAATTGGAGGCCAAAATAGGGAAGAGGATGATGAGGAGTATTAAGTATGCATGAAGGCTCATGAAGGATAGTGAAGTATTGAAGATGCATTTAGAATGGTTGATAGCTCATTCAAGGAAAAAGCTAAGCTAAGGAAATATTTACTCCATTGAAGTAGTTGTTACTAATATAGAGATAGGGGTATTCATAATGTGAATGGTATTAGAAACAATAGCTAGAGAAGTTTGAGTTCATGCACATGAACATGAAATTGGTCATTGAGGAGAAAATTTGAGCTAAGAGGTGCATCATTTTTTGTATCAGAGCAGGTCTCTGATTTGATTTGTTAATAAGAATATAAATGTTGTGTAAATGTTGAATTTTGTTTGTTTGTGATAATTATTATATGGTAAGTGATGCATGGTTATAGGTAGGTGAAGGAAGAGGAAGAGAAATATGAATAAGAAAAGTCCAAGAAAGAAACTACAATTAGCAGGAAGAAGAATAAGCCAAGGAAGTTAACATAAAGGCCATTATAGCTTACACAGTTAAAGGTTGTGAGAAAGAGGAAGAGGTGGCCAGATATCCAAGAAGAAGCTTGGATAAGAGAGAGAAAGAAGGATATAATACAAGGTGATAGAGAGACTTGGATGAGAGAGAGACCATGGAAACAAGTAATGTTTTTGTTACAAGTAGTGAAAGAAATAAGACGGAAGAAGAGAAAAAGAGGAAAGATATGACTAGAGAAAAGGAGATAGCTGAAATAAGGAGGAATATTGAACTCCTTGAGAAAGAGATAGTAGTTGTAGGAGAAGTATTAGCTGGCCTATGGTATAAATAAGTTGAAAGCATACAGGATGAGATGATGGATGCACAGGAAGAGCTAAGCTTCATGAGTGAATCATGTGAAGATTCTTGTAGAAATGAGACAAAGAATGAGTATGAAGACTTCATTGAAGAAGATAATGATTGGTCCAGTGAATATGAGGAAGAACCTAAAAGATAAGAGAATAAGGATGATGATTAGTCCATTCAGATGACATTTTTTAATGCTAATGTTATGTTTAAGTCTGATTTTGTAGGTTTAGATGACATCCTTTCCAAGGAATCCATAAAGGATTAAATATCAAATAGAGATTTCAAGATAGGATGAAAACGAAGGATGCATTTGAAATTATTCAGGAATTAAGGCATGCAATAAGAAGAAGGAAAGAAAGAGAAAATAATGAGAATAAAAGACCTTGCAAAATAATATAGATATATAGTGCCCAAGTGGCTTAAGAATTCAACACCTAAACAAACGTATGAAGGTCACGGAGGTGCAATAATATTCCAAGGATATGCATATGGAAGTAAGAATACTAAGGAACCAATTATTGTTCAAAGAAGTTACTGGAATAAGAAGTTAGATGCCATTCCAAGTAAGGTACAAGAAGTACAACATAAAGGAAAATTCATTGATCCAAATGCATCATATGATGATACATTGAGCATGATTAGTAACAACAATGATGAATGTCTGATTGAATTTTGTAAAGAGAATATAGTATGGACTAATGTGGAAGTAGGTGAATGTTCTTATGGAGGTCAAAATAAGAGAATGGAAGGAAATGGAAACTTCTTGAAAGAAGTACAACAATGTCTACATGTTGGACCTAAGTTTGATTAATGTTAAGGAGATATAGATGAATTCTTGTTGCAAGAAGAGCTAAAGGTGATAGAATAAATGTATGTAGACACAAGCCAACCCAAAGGTGAAGAATTGATGGAGGCATGAAATAATGTTAAAGATCAGTCACAAGGTGATGAGGATGAAAAGGTAAAACATGGACATTTGAAATTAGATTTTGTTTATTTTAATGATAGTGTAAATGATGAAAACCTTTCTCAAGAGATGCTACATTTTGAACAAGAGGAAAATGAATTTGTTTATGTAAGTTTGGAGAAATTACAAGATGAATTGAGTGCATTGGAATGTGTTATACTCCATGACTATCCTAAAATATTTGAGATGGAGAAATTGGATGAATGGAAGAAGGAAAATGAGTCTCAAGGAGGGATGATAATGAAAGAATAAGCAAATGCAATAGTTGTGAGAGAAAATTGGAATGAAAGGAACATTGACAAGCCTAGAAATTAAGAAATGCAAGGAAAAAACAGGGATAAAAATACCAACTTGGAATTGATCAATGAAAAAAACAAAAAGAGAAGAGGAGGAGCAACATCATGAAGAGGCTTCAAAGATTCAAAATTTTGTGTCTAAGGTTGTTTCTAGTGTTGTGCATGCAAATATAGTAGATGCTAAGGTGAATGAAGCCCAAAGTTATATGAGAAAAATCTTGTAAACAAGAGAACAAGTTGATCTTGAAGATACGAATGAAGATGAACTAGAAATATGGAGCTTAGTGAATTTCAAGAAGATAAGAAGAGGAAAATACAAGAAGAGACAAAGAAGTAAGAAAATGAGGTATAAAGAGTATAAACGTAAGATGCAAAAGAAAGCATGGACAAGAAGAATATGGGACCCAGGTACAAGTTAAGGAGAAAGAAAGAGATGAAGATTCATGAGCAAGAGCTCATGAAATCTTTCAAGATGGATAGCCTAATGTAGGAGCATCATCCTCACTATTTGGAGAGTGAAATAGAGGTTGAATAAGCCTATCAAAGGAACTGAGAATATGAAAGGACTTTCAAAGTTTTCTATATCCATATTATTATTTTTCAAGTCCAAATTTGAATGTATATTGTCATAGTAAAAGTGAAATCATTGTAACCAAGTGTAATAGGTCAAGTTTACTAGGTAAGAGTGGTTAAATAGGTGTATATGAGTTTTTATGAGTCTGATAAGGTCATGAAGACCATAAAAGGAGGTGTGTAATGAATTGTGAGTTAATATTAGATGAATATTATCCGTATTTTATATTTTTAGAACAAGGTTGAGGCTTCTTAGGGTGACTTGGTCTATTTAGAAGCTAGTTGAGCTTCTTAGGGAGTTAGAATAGGGATGAAAAAACATAATGAATGGAAAAAATCGATGGAGAAATCATGTAACAAGTTGTAGAAGGATAAACACTATATTATGAATTTTGAAAATGAACAATTTATCTTTATTTCAATGAAATCACTTGTTTATAGTGGAATGTGCTAAGAACTGTGAAAGGGCAGTGAGATCCTAACCCTTGATCAATGAAATTTGCCTAAAAAATGTTTGACTGTTAAGATGAAAATTTTCTACACGTACCAAGGATCATGTTCATATTTTTTATAAGCCCTTAAGTTGTGAAATTTTATTTTTATGGTAATTTGATTGGTCATGGGATTAATTTAGGGATTTTCCTATCTTCTGATTAAATTGATGAATTTGAAAAAAAAAATATTTACCTCAGTCATGGCATGGAAAAGAAACCCTCAAAATCTCAAGTTGATTGGTTATGCATAGTTGGAGATATCATTATTAGTTATATTAAGCTCTAATGGAGCTATAACAATGTACATGTTTTGCAAGAAAATGGAAAGGTTGTTGTCAGTACTCAATTATCATGACCCTAGACTAGGTATAGATGTAATATTAGGTTCAAATCATGGGTCTTAAGGATATCAGAGGTAATTTCATAAATTAACTTCCTTCATTTTTGTAAACACTGAATGTACAGAGATTTCTAGGACTGTACTAAGCTACTTGAAGACCAATAAAGGAGTAATTTGGGTAAATAAAGAAGGAACCATTATATGAAATTTTATAGACATCAAAACCATGGTAAATATTTTATACCCAATAAATATTTTATAGGGTATGAGAGATTTCAAATTGCATTACAGGTCTTAAATTACCAAGAAGAAGGCTATATGGAGCTTGGGGAAGTGTATGGAACAAGAAATTTGAAGCTTTGTTGATAGGGAAAACAACATGGAGATTAAATATTTATGTTGATGGCTTTCCATGGTCTTACCAGGTATAAATGATTCCCTGTCTTATTTGTAATATACTTAATTTTGTAATGCAAGCATGCCTTGAGGGTTCCAAGGGAATATGTGTTGGTGATTATAAGAAAATGGGTTATAGCATGAAACAGTCTTAGATGAAGAGGCTTGGACATATTTATGATCTTGAATTCAATTATTCCCATTTCCTCAAGATTATAACAACTAGTATTTACACCTAGTAACTAATGGAATGATCTTAGGGGACTAAATTTTCTCTTAGCATGAAACAAGAAATTTTTGAACAATATTGGTGCATGATGTGGAATTTCATGAACATGGACAAAGGGGGTGAGATAGATTGGATCCAAATTGGCACCCATTTGGTTTTTATTAGGTAAATTATTTCTTGGTGCCTTCAATATACTAACCATGTCAATGTAGACAATTCTTAGTATTGCAAGCATGATAGTAGAGAGCCAATTTGCAGGGACAGATTGAAGACATCTAGATGAGCTCAAGATAACTTGGAATTATGAGGTCTTGTGCCATTTTTATGTATTATGAGGGATAATATAAGTTATGTAAGTGAGAAAACTCTAGGGAAGTGAAATAGGTATAAGGTATTAAGTCTGGGAAGGAGAACCACCAAATATAATCCATTTGGTGGTGATGAGTAAGCTATTATAAGTAAGAGTGTAGGTATGAATTAGAAGCCAGAATATGACAGAGGATGATGAGGAGTATTAAGTATGCATGAAGGACCATGAAGGATAGTGAAGTATTGAAGATGCATTTAGAAGGGCTGAGGGACCATTTAGGAAACAAGATAAGCTAAGGAAATATGTACTCCATTGAAGTAGTTACTAATATAGAGATAGGGGTATCCATAATATGAAGGGTATCAAAAAAGATTTGTAAATGAACATGAAATTGGTCATTGAGGAGGAAATTTGAGCTAATAAGTTCCTCAAATCTCTAGAAATCCATCTGAATTTTTAGCGATCAAATTTTTTGATATCAATTTGATGAAATTTTTATGTGAATGTGTTCTAATAGATGTATTTATGTATTTTTGATGCAGGTGAAGGATAAGTTGATGATCAGAGATATGATTCTAGTGATTCTAATAGAGGTGAGGGAAGATATGTCATATAATGATTGGAAATATGTGGAGGAGGTGGGTTTTATGGGGATCCGTGACTATAGATGCATCTATAGACATCAGGGGTTATTTTTGGCATTGATGGAGAGGTGGGATCCTACCACCTATACTTTATGGTTACCAATGGGTGAGATTTTCATCACCCTACAATATTTTCATAGGATTACTCGATTTCCCACACATGGAGAGTGTATTTATTATATTGATGATACTGAGAGGGAGGAGGTCATGAGGAGATTATATGGAGATCATGTTTATGATGTGAGATATATTATGGGTGGATTCTATTACCACTCCTTATATTTTGTAGAAAGAGAGGGTTTTACATGGATTATTGTTAGTGTAAATTCACAACACCCCCTAGATGTTGATCAGATTTCTAGGTTGATCATACTGGCATCCAGTGTGATTGCACAACATTGAATCCTCTATCCAAGTGTGGGACTTGCAAAAATGAGAAAGGAATCTCTAGAGAAGGCTGGTTCCTCTTCCTAAAATACCTGCCACAAGCTCTTCTAGTGTAGGCAATCTAATCTAATCCTAATCTAACCTCCAAGGAGACAGGGAGAGAGAGAAAAGAGAAAAAAGAATAAAAGCCTACACTAAAACAGTGATACACCAGAGAAGGAAAATGTTGAAAATCTATCAAAACTGCTATGAACACAGCTCCAACCTTGTAATTAAAATTTAAACGTGCACAAATACTTGCAATGAAGAAAGGAAAGAAGAAAACAAGCAAAACAAACAAGCAAGGATGGACAGATGCATCACAAAACACATTTTTTGTTGCTCCAGACGTTTGCACAGAACATCATTTTAATGGTAAAAGGAAAAAAATGCCATTACAGAGTAGGGGAGGAGGTTCGAACTCCATTTTCAACCCTAGGGAAGAAAAGAAAGGAGAGAAGAGTAGAAAATATGAACAACACTTTGAAAAATGAGCCAAATCTGGCTTTTACAATGCATGGGTCAAGCCCAGGAGAGAGAAAACATGTAAAAACGTGGGAGCCATTCCTCATTGAATGAAGATGTATTAAAACAACATGGGCATCCTTACAGACCCATGCCCTAACATTTTTGGCCATGCTGGAGAAGAATGCGACCCATTTTGCATTAAAACTGGTTGTTGAAATGTCATTTCTGGCCATTACCATGTGCCAGAGACATTTCTTGATTTTTATCTCTCCAAACTAAACCAAAATGAAAAAATGACCATGGAATCATGTAGATAATTTCACCATCTTTCCATTGATATAAAGAACATGAAAATCCAATCTCTGGATCGAAAGTTATGGCCATTTGAAGTTTTAGGGAAAAAATAGGCCCAAAATGGATCGGCGGGAAAGTTTTTTGAATTTCAGCTCTTTTTTGCATTTTGAAAAAAAAAAATTTAAATTTTCCCCATGCTTCACCACTTGGATGACACATGTCAGGCCCTGATTGGCTGTGAGCTTCCATTCGGTGGTGGGGGCAGCGGGCCAAAACTCACCCTTTGGACTTTCGGCAAAACATTTTGCCAAAAATTCTACTTTTTTGCCCCGCTCCGCTGGGTCGATGGTGAAGACACGTGGTGAGATTTGATTCGTCTGTGGGTCCCCTTTCAAAATTTTACCTTGCTCCAAACACTAAGCAATTTTTTCAACTTTCTTCCCCTTCTAACACGTGGCACGTTCTGATTCGTCCATGGGCCTCCTTGTCTCTTTGTGGCCTTTTCGCCTTTTCACGTCTCACGCGTCCCTCGCATACTTTTGGCCTAGCTATCCCGGACTTCCTGGGAAAAATATCTCCAAACCACCCAAAATAGACTATCCTGTTTGTGGCCCTTTCACCTTTTCATGTCTCATGCATCCCTCACGTACTTTTGGCCCAGCTATCCCGGACTGCCTGGGACAAATATCTCTGAACTGCCCGAAATAGACTGTCTTTCGGCAAACCGGTCGATTTGTGTCCCATGCGTACCTTTGTCTTGACTGTCCCAAACTGCGCAAAATAGAGACTTAGGTGATTTTTCCTCTATTTTCGGCCATTTCAACTTTTCACGTCCCTCGCGTCCCAACTGTCCCATGGATCACCTGGGACAAAAATGTTTGACTTAGCTGATTTTCTTACTTTTTTCGGCCCCAAGTTTGGTACGACGAACCTCAGTACAACCCAAAATGCTTTAAAACAGTCTTGCAACCTTATTTTTTGCATTTTTCTATTTTTTCTAACTCGTTGGGATTTCTTCTTGGATGGGAGAGTTAGAGAGAAGCTGAGGGGCTCCCAAAAAACATGATTTCGGGCCTTGAATCAATCTACTTGCTCGGGACTGAAGAATTTGATGCATGTTATCAAAATTACCTTGAGGGGTGAATTTTGGATAACAATTACTATGATGAAGATGAGGATCACTTATTTAATTTTTCCCAACTCTAGTGGTGGTCAGTTTCCATAGATGATAATTGGTGTTATTGTACAGATAATGGAGCATCGTACAATCTTTGGATGGGCCCTGATTTTTTAACACATACGTACAAGGAGCTACGGGCTTGGAGTATTCAAAGGAGACATAGGATATACAATTATTTTCTATTATAGTGTTAGGCCTTCAAACATATTTCCATGAATTTTCCTCATGGTTTACCATGGGGAGATGTAGATTTGATTCGAAGATTAGCTTGTTTTCTAAGATGACATGCTTATGTAGGGTAGTTTGTATTGGTTTTCTAGTATGTCAAGGACTAGAGAGGGTGATCAATGCCACTAAATAGGACCTATGGGTTCAAGGTTGACAGGGAGGAGAGTGAAATCTGGCTAGTTTTAGTTGTGTCAGGTGATAGTTTGGTCTAATATAGGATGTGCTTGTGAATCTTATTTTTTATAGACATGAGGACATGGATGTGGATTCCCCCAAGGAAATGATTAGAGCACATTTTCATATGCTTGATGAGGAGGGAGCCATGGGTATCAATGAGCATGGAGGTGTGGTACCCATAGATGATGTTCATGTGATTGTTGGTTATAGGGCATGGTAGACTAGGGATTATTACACGTGGGAGAGAGATCTTATAATTCATAGGGTTAAGAGAGTATGGGCCTGAGTGCAGGGGGAAAATGATGAGGGTGAAGAGAAAAAAATTGGTGGTAGAGAATCCCTAGAGGCTACGATTTCATGATTAATGGCCGAGAAGGCCACAGTGGAAGGGGAGCATGATGGTTTGAGGGAAGATAGGGCTATCTTGGTGATAGAGAGGGATGGATTGAGGAATGAGTGAGATGGATTGAGAACAGATTTTGATATCCTTAGCCAATAGTTGGCACAGGATACATCTAATTTAGACACATATAGACATCACTAAGAGACCCTGAAAGGGATCTTGAAATTACAGGGACATTGGTGTTAGGTACCAAGTTGACAACACAAGCTCATTATAGAATTCAGATGGGACTACCTTGTTTGGTTATCCTAGCTCACTAATAGTCTATACAATAGGTTCTAACATATTATGAGGACTTAGTTGTGTCTGTCCGCGAAATTGCTTGCTGGACTTTGATATGTGGGGCATCTAGTTTAACAAGGAGAAGGTACTAGTATTAGTGGAGCGAGTGTGGGATAGCCACCTTGGAGTTTAGAGGGAGGAGATGGTGATGGAACTATGGGAGCTCAAAGGGTTGGAGGTCAAGATGCTCAGGGGAGCATAGTTTGTTGCAGTTATTTCTTTACGGGTGGCCATTTTACTGGATAGTCATGATGAATTGTATGTTTTGATATAGACGGCTCTGTATGAAGCCTTGATTTGATTTATAGATTGGGAGAGAAAAGGGGGGGGGAAGCCAGGGGAGGGGGAGAGAGAAGGGGGAAAGGAGGAGCGAGAGGGAGGAGGAGGGGGGGGGGAGGGAGGAGGGAGGGGAGGAAGGGAAAGGAGGAAGAAGGGGAAGGGAGGAAGGGAGGGGGGGGGAGGATAGGGGGAAAAAAGTGGTGTGATTCGCGTCAGGGGTATGGGCGATGGTTCTGTTAAGGTGGGGCCCGGGGGGGGCGAGTGGGGGGGGGGGGGGGGGGGGGGGCGCGGCGGGAGGGCGCGGAGGGCGGGGGGAACAAAAAGGGGGGAAGGAAGAAAGGGGAAAAGGGAAGGAAGGGTGGGGGGATAGGGAAGAAAGGAAAAAGAGGGGGAGAAAGGAAAAGGTGGTGTGGTATGGGGGGGGGGGGCGGGTCGAGTTCTTGTGGTCGATACTTGCGTTGCCCATCCTCGTGGGGGGGGGTCGGTCCCGGCGAGGGGGGGGGAAATGGGATAGGGGGAAGGGAAGGGGGGTGGGGGAGGGAAAGGGAAGGGGGAAAGGAAAAGGGGAAAGGGGAGGAGGGGGGGGGAAGGAAGGGGGGGGAGTGGGGAAGGGAGGGGGGGGGGGGGGGGTATGTGGGTGGTGGGGGGGGGGGGGGCTGGGGGGTAGAGGGGGGGGAAGGGCTGGCGGGGGGGGCGGGTGGAGGGGGCGGGTGGTAAAGGAGGAGGGGGGGGGGGTGGAAGGGGAAGGTGGGGGGGGGAAGAAAGAAGGGGGGAGGAAAAAGGAGGGAAGAAGGAAGGGGGGGGGGAAGGAAGAGGGGGGGGAGGTGGGGGGGGAAAGGGGGGGGGGGGAAAGGAAAAGGGGGAAAAAAATAAGGGGGGGAAGGGGGGTGGGGAAGGGGGAGAGTGGGAGGGAAAAGGGGGGGGAAGGAAGGGAGGAAGGGGGGGGAAGGGAAGGGGAGGGGAGGGAAGGGGGGAGGGGGGGAGAAGGAGGAATGGGGAAAAAGGGGGAGAGTGGGGAAAAGAAAGGGGGGGAAGATGGGGGAAAAAGGGGGGGGGGGGAAAAAAATAAAAGGAGAAAAGGAAGTAAAAAAGAGGAAAGAAGGGAGGGGAAAAAAAAAAAGGGGGAGGAGGAGGGGGGGGGAGGGGAATAAGGGGAGGAAAAGGGAGGGGAAAGGGGGGGGGTGGGGAAAAAGAAAAAGGGAGGAAGGAAGGGGGGGGGGCGAAGGGGAAGGGGGGGGGGAATAGAAAAGGGAAAAAAAAGGAGGGGGGGAAGGGGGAGAGGAAAGAAGGGGGGACGGGGAAAGTGATAAAAAGGGGGGAAAAGGGGGATGGAAAAAGAAAAAGGAGGGGGGGGGGGGGGAAGGGAAGGGGGGGGGGGGGGAACAAAAAAACAAGGGGGAGGAGGGGAGGGGAAAGGGGGGGGACAAGAAGGGGGAAAAAGGGGGAAGGGGGAAAGGTGGGGGGAAAGGGGAGAAGGGGAATGGAGGGGAAGGGGGGGGGGAAGGAAGATGAAAAGGGGAGGGGGAAGGGGGAAAGGGGGGTGTAAAAAGGGGAAGGGGGGGGGGGGAAAGAAAAAGGGGGGGAAGGGAAAAAGGGAGGACAAGGGGGGAGGGAGGAAAGGGGGGAGGGGGGGAGAAAAGGGGGGGGGGGGGGGAAGGGGGAAAAGAAGGAAGAGGAAGAAACGGATGGAATAAGGAATTGCAGGGTTTCTGTGACGGGGGCGTGGGCGTGTGTGGGGGTGGGGGGGGGGAGGGAAGGAAAAGGTCAAAAGGTGGGGGGGAAAGGAAGGAAGGAAGGAAAAAAAAAGGGGGGGAGGAGAGGGGGGGGGAGGGGGGAAGGGGGGGGAAGAAGGGGGAGGAAGGGAGAAGCAGGAGGGGAAGAAACGGGGAAGAGGGGGGATGAAGGGGGGTAAGAAAAGGGTAGGGGAAGGAAAAAGAAGGGGGGGAAGGGGGGGGAGGGGAGAAGGTTAAATGATTTAAGTGGTTTTTGTTTTTGCTGTTTTCTTTTTTTGTTAAAAAATTTGAATGTGTTAATTTTTTATGTTTATGTGATGTGATTTGTTTATGGTTGCATTTGATTTGATGGATGTTTTAATATTATTAGCATGTGTTATAATTAGATTGATGTCTTGGTTAAACATTGATATTTATGTGTCACTTTAATGTGATCAAAATATGTAAAAAAAAATTCTAACTCTTGAATAATAATAAAACATATAAGGATTGTTTTATATTGAATTTTATACATACGTGATGGGAATAAATATGGTGAAGGCACTTGCAATTTTTTTTCTTATATAAAAATTTAACATGCGACTAACAATGGGTGGTCACACATAGGATATTGAGTATAGATAGAAGTGATACGTGTACCTTCATAGAACATGGGAAGGGTTAACACATGTAGGCTATGTCGGAGAGAGTATCTTCTCCTCTAAATAGTTTTATAAAAAGATACCCCATCTATTGATTTTTGTAGTGCCCACTTCCCTTTAACACCTTTTGATACTGATTTTGATATTGTTGATTACATTATGGAATTTATTATGATTGTGATTAGTATGATGTTAGCTAATTTAATCACGGATTATTGTGATATTGATTTGTTTATGATGCACGATGATTATTAGAAGCACTCATTGTGGATGCTGATATACTATTTGAATGTGATTTTGGATATTGTGAGTTACGACTAGAAATGGACATTTTATGATGAGATCTAGTTGTTTACTTTGATGTTGTTGATATAAAATTGTAAGTTGATTTTGTTAAAATTGTTTTGATGATTGTGTGATTCACATATTTAGATGATTTTGTGATATATTTATATCATGTTGGATGTTTTTATAGACGCACGAGGCTTGATGATGAAGGAGGTATTTGTGTTTACAGGTTAACAATCATACAAAACATGGGGGATTGGAGACCAACCATTAATGGAATTCTAGGTGGAATTCAAACAAGGTCAAAATGGCACTTGTTTATTATGTTGTGTTTATTGTGGTGTTAGGGATTCACATGGGGGTATCACCTTTAAATGTGACAAAGGTTATTTGTATTTTCTATGGGGTCCCTTTTTATAGTGTGTATGTATTTATTAGTGACTGTTGTCCCTTTCTTTTATTTAATTATGTTGTGGAGCATTAATGTTTGCTAATCTTATGTTAAAAATAAATAAATCAATCAATCAAATTGGGATATGAGAAGGAAGTATAAGAGTTGTTGGATTTGGTAGTAAAGTGTAAGGGATGTGTAAGTAGTGTAAGAGTTGTGCTAAGTCAGGGGAAATTTTTGGAGTATGAAAACACTCCACCTCCTTGGAAATTCGAATGTGTCACTACGAGGCTTATGGGACAAGAAAAATGATCCATGCCTCTTAAAGATATGTACCAACCATACCTATTATTGGAAGGGTTATTTTGGCCCTTTTTAATGCATTGTATTAATCATGTTGATGTTTAATTGCACTTTCTTCAGTTTTAATTTGCAGGCCTTTGGGTGTGGGTTTTTGGAGGTGAAAGAAATTTGGTGCATCTTTTCACCCACCTCTTTTTATGCTTGGGGGGAGAAGAAAAATTTTGTGTTTTGTGATTGGTTTGAGGATGTGTGATGTTTGGGCATTATACCTGGATCAAATTCTCCTCTTCTCTCCTCTCTATTAAAAATTCAAACTCTTTTTTGTTTTGGGGGTTGTTGAATTCATTTTGCAACTTCTTTGGGGTGCATTTTTTGATTTTTTGGAGCTCTTGTGGATTTTGGAGAGATTGGAGATAATTTCATACGGCATTGTATTTTGGAGTGTATAGGTGTGTTCTTGGAATTGAAGCTTCTATTTTGGAATAAAAGCTACCAATTGGAGAGGTAGGAGATGAGTTCTTTTATGGACTGTTATTTCTTTTGTTATGAATGAATGGTGTATGTATTTTTTTGTGTTTTGTTGGCTGTTTGGGTATAGACTGCCATAGGATGGTTGTTGTAGGAGAAGGCTATGGAGAATCCGTTAGGGGGCATAAGGATTCCAATGGGAATCATATTTTGTGTGGAGGGAGTTTGGGTTGCGATCAACCTGGAAAAGAAAAAGCTTTTCATTTCTACTTTGAGGGGGGAAGAAGGAGGGGATTTTGGGGGGTGTGGGGTATAAGTATATGTGTGGTGAAATTTATTGGTGGTTTGCTATAGGTGGGATGTCAAATTCCATTGGGAGCATAATCACCTTCCCCCATGTTTTGCTCCTTGGTTGCATGACCAGCATGATTTCGGTTTGAATGTTGTCAACTGGTAGTTATAAACTGAGTCTTCGTGTGAATTCGTGTTTAATTTGATATGCATGTTGAAATAATGTGTGTGTGGTGTGGAAACCTTGTTGTTTCCATGGTTGAATCAAACATTTTTAATGTTTTGTGTCTGGGGATAGGGGGACCAAGATGAAGGATTGCTATCCTGTCATTGATGTCTTGGTTGGGTGGAGAAAGTTGCCTTTCCCCAACAATTGTTGTGCATAAAATTGGAAGAAAAAGGAAAAAATTGCTTGTGTGTTCTGGAGTAGAAGGAAGAAGACAAATTTTAGTACTTGTGAAATTTATTTCTTTGTGTAACCTTTCCCACTTTGATGTGGATGAAATTTTGTAATGTATTTTGGAAGAAAAGAAAAATGTATGTAATTGGTTTTTATGAAAGTTTTATATTTGAATTGTGAAAGAATATTTATAATTTTGTTCTGTACATTTGAAAGAAAGAGATGTGAATATTTATTATTCATTCAAGGAAGGAGAATATAAAAGATATATTCTTTTAGAATTAATAATAATTGCAAGACCTTTCATCATTTGCATTGTTGATTCAAATTGGAATATCAGATTGATTGTGATTGAAATCCCCCGTTTAGAAAAAATGTAACAGAAAAAAGAATTACTATAAGAATTAAATACTGTTTCTTTTGGAAATGTATTAAATTAGAAGTCAAACTATACATTTTAGCTTTTAAATGGTCTGATTTAAAACAACTAAATTCCTTGGACTCGCATAGAAAATTAATTTCCCCACACTTGAAATGTGAAATTGATAACTGATTCTCTTAGACAATGGATCTTTGTTGTAAATTTAAACTACACAAATATCTAATTAAAATGCACATTTCGGCTGCACATAATAATCAAATTGGAGGCAAAATTAAAATTAGAATGCCTACAATCAAAGAAAAGAAATAATTTTGACATAAAAAGTTAAGAATTTTTTTTAAACATTGCAAAATCGGGGCAAACCTTTTCCCAATCATTTTCTGGTCAATTGTTGGAAAAAAAGCAACTGGAAATCAAAAAGTGAAATTATCTTCTTAAAACATCCTAAACCTTCCGAGGAAGAGAAAAAATCCACTAAATGTTTTTTGTGTCATGTTGAGTGAAGGGGAGACCAAATTGATTAAATTTTGTAAGTTTAAATTTATCAGTTGACTGTTTTAAAATCGTCCCAGGCATTTCTAAAATTCCTCTCAAAATTTATCAAAAGAGAATTGATGATTCCATGTGCAAAAGAGGCATTGAGATCTTTCCAGAAAGTGTCCTTGTTTTCCCAAAAACTGAGCTTTCTAGCAAAATTTATGACCCTTTGAAGTTTTCCTACCTTGGCGGGAACATTTGGGAAAAAGTTTCCCTGGCGGGCCACGCGACCAAAACATTCCCATTAAAAAAAAGTCCTTTTCTTAGAAAAATTTAAAAAAAATTATTGGGGAAAAATTTTTAAATTTCCTCCACCGGTCCACAGCGCTAGAGGTTACAACGGGGTGGCTCATGGGCGGGGCAACGATGGAGGTACGAAATCATTTTGTCCGGGCCTTTAAAAATTTTAGCAAATTTTACAGTTCTTCCCCTGCCGCGCCCACAATCACGCATCCACGGACGAACACGTGGCAACATGGGGTGGGTAATAGCGGAGGGGGCAGAAACCTCGTGATCATTTTCCTTTTGAAATTTTCATTTTAGGATTTTTTTAGTGTTTCCTCCCGCGGTCCAACACTCCACCCAGCCTTAGAGAAGACCCTACAACGGACATGCGGACCCATGCATCAAACTTCTCAACTTTGTCTTCCCTTTCCTGAAACTCCAAAATACTTACACCACAACTTCCCTCCCTCATTTCCCCACCACTCAGGTAGTGGAGTGCCACTGTCCTGACGGACCCACAAGCGCACAGAAGATTGCATTGTGGTTTTTCCTCCAGTGCAAGATAACATCTTAACAACTGCCCCGTTGAGCCGCCTTAACCTGGGAAGAAAATGGGCTTCTCCCCACTTGACATGTGTCCCTTGGTTCGGAAAAAAAAATTTGACTCTATAAGGATGGTAAGCCCATTAGTTGGATATTACAAGGAGTTAGGAGAGGACTTATTTAGATAGTTGGAAGGTGAGAAAATTTCCTATCCAAGGGAGTGAGAGTGATTTAGGGAAATTTGAATGTGTTAAGTATGAGAAAAAGTAAATTTTAAAACTCTAAATTGTTAGAGAGTGGGATCGTGATAATTTACCCTAAACCAACTAAACTTTAACTCTAAAATTTGGACCTTGTAAACCTCTAATAAGGAATAGAAGGAAACGAAAAGTATGTTATCGTTTAGATTTTAAACCGTTCTGAAACCTCATTAGTGTAACTGTCTCTTGCAACATGGTGTGGACTAATAAAAAAAAAATTATTACATAATTTTTTTGACTAAACCCTAGGTTTGTTTCTTGGGTCTCAAGTGGTTTGTTTTAAGGGAATCAACTTGGTATCAGAGCAGTGGTTACAAGTTGGACCATGGGGCACACTATAAACCTTGGGACACGAAACTTAAACCTAGCACATTTTAAATCTAGGAAAACCAACTTGGTTTATAATTGTAGATTGGAGGTAAACATGGAAGTGAAAAACTTAGAAAAGAAAAATGACTAAATTGGCTTTTGCGTCTGTGCAGGAGGCTACAAAACAGCTGGTGGGGGGAATTTTCACAGGACTCAGACTACCACCATCAACCACCACGAATTATTATATAATCTTAGAGTGTAGCAGCCATCCTACCCAGCTTTTGTAGAATTTTCAGGATGTCAATGATCTCTATGCAGAGGATTAGGTGAAGGACATGCCAGTCAGTCATGAAAGGGCCCCTTCCATCGAGGGTTAGGTATCTCCTCAACCCAGCGAGGAGCATAGGAGGAGAGAACCCATGCAGAGTAGCCCAAGGTAGAGTACACCACAGAGGGGACATGGTTGACATGTTTCAAAGCCAGAGAGAGGTTTTGGAGAGCACCTAGGCTAGGGATGGCACACAGGAAAGACCTCAGGCCATGAGACCACAAGTACAGATCACATTTGGGAGACCTAAAGCATGACCTCACATTACTCGGGGACAGGGTGGATTTCAGGAAGAGCCAAAAAACCCCCCCCCAAAAAAACTAGTGAGCTTAGAGTGGTGTTGCCTACAAGCTTTTCCTTGTTATAGAACACGAAGGCTCAGGTTGCGCACCATCTACTGAGGGATTGGATCATGAGATTGGTGGAGACAGAGGAGTAAAAGCTCCATGTAGATTATGGACATTATTATGATTTTGATTTAGTATGATGTTAGCTATTTAATCACGGATTATTGTGATCTTGATTTGTTTATGATGCACGATGATTATTAGAGACACTCATATGTGGATGATGATATACTATTTGACATGTGATTTTGGATATTGTGAGTAGACTTAGAAATGGACATTTTATGATGATGATATAGTTGTTACTTTGATGTTGTTGATATAAATTGTAAGTGATTTTGTTAAATTGTTTTGATGATTGTTGTGATTCACATATTTAGATGATTTTGTGATTATATTTATATCATGTTGGATGTTTTTATATAGCCACGAGGCTGAAGGAGGTATTTGTGTTTTACAGGTTAACAATCATAACAAACATCGGGGGATTGGAGACCAACCATAATGGAATTCTAGGTGAATTCAACAAGGTCACCATGGCAACTTGTTTTATTATGTTGTGTTTATTTGTGGTTAGGGATTCCCATGGGGGTATCACCTTTAAATGTGACAATGGGTTATTTGTATTTTCTATGTGGTCCCTTTTTATTATTGTTGTATGTATTTTATTAGTGATGTGTCCCTTTCTTTTATTTAATTATGTTGTGGAGAATTAATGTTTGTAATCTTATTGTTAAAAATAAATAAATCAATCAATCAAATTGGGATATGAGAAAGTAATTATAAGAGTTGTTGGATTTTGTATTAAATGTGTAAGGGATGTGTAAGTATGTGTAAGAGTTGTGTAAGTCAGATTTTGGAGTATGAAACACTCCACCTCCTTGGAAATTCGAATTTGTCCTTCGAGGCTTATGGGACAAGTAAAACTTGTTCCATGCCTCTTAAAGCTATTTACCAACCATACCTATTATTGGAGGGTTATTTTTGGCCCTTTTTAATGCATTTGTATTAATCATGTTGCATGTTTTAATTGCACTTTCTTCATGTTTTAAATTTGCAGTCCTTTGGGGTGTGGGCTTTTTGGAGTGTGAAAGTAAATTTGTCATATTTTCACCCACCTCTTTATTATGCTTGGGAGAATGAAATTTTGTGTTTTGTGATTGGATTTGAGGATGTGTGATGTGGCATTCTACATGGATCCACATCATCCTCTTCTCTTCCCTCTTCTATAAAATTCAAACTCTTTTCTTGTTTTGGGTTGTTGAATCATTTTGCAAACTTCTTTGGGGTGCATTTTTTGATTTTTTGGAGCTCTTGTGGATTTTGGAGAAGATTGGAGATAATTTCATACTTGGCATTGCTATTTTTGGAGTGTGTTCTTGGAATTGAAGCTTGCTATTTGGAAATAAAAGCTACCATGGAGAGGTAGGAGCTGAGTTCTTTTATGACTGTTATTTCTTTTGTGTATGAATGAATGGTGTATTTTTTTGTGTTTTGTTGGCTGTTTGGGTAGACTGCCATAGGTATGGTGTAGGAGAAGGCTATGGAGAATCCATGTTAGGGGGCATAAGGGAATTCCAATGGCATCATATTTTGTGGAGGGAGTTTGGGTTTGCGATCCACCATGGAAAAGAAATAGCTTTCATTTCTTACTTTGAGGGGGGCATAAGGAGGGATTTTGGGGGTATAAGGATATGTGTGGTGAAATTTATTGGTGGTTTGCTATAGGTGGATGCCCAATTCCCATTGGGAGGCATAATAACCTTCCCCCATAGTCTTTGCTCCTTTGGCTTGCATGATCAAGCCTGATTTCTGTTTGAATGTTGTCAAATGTAGTTATAAACTGAAGTCTTGTGTTGAATTGTGTTTTAATTTGAATATGCATGTTGAAATAATGTCGTGTGTGTTGTGGAACCTTGTTGTTTCCATGGGTTGAATCAAACCTTTTTATGTTTTGTGTCTGGGGATAGGGGGACCAATGATGAAGGATTGCTTATCCTTTCATTGGATGTCTTGGTTGGGTGGAGAACGTTGCCTTTCCCCCACAATTGTTGTGATAAAATTGGAAGAAAAAGGAAAATTGCTTGTTGTTGTTCTGGAGTAGAAGAAGACAAAATTTCTAGTACCTTGTGAAATTTATTTCTTTGTAACCTTTCCCACTTTGATGTGGATGAAATTGTAATGTATTTTGTGAAGAAAATATGTATGTAATTGGTTATGAAAGTTTCATATTTGAATTGTGAAAGATATTTATATTTTGTTCTGTACATTTGAAAGAAAGAGAGTGAAATTTACTTATTGCATTCAAGGAATGGAAGAATATAAAGATATATTTCTTTTAGAATTAATAAATAATTGCAAGACCTTTCCTCATTTGCATTGTTGATTCAAATTGGAATATCAGATTGTGATTGAAATCCCCGTTTAGAAAAATGTAACAGAAAGAATTACATATTAAGAATTAAATTACTGTTTCTTTTGGAAATTTATTAAATTAGAAATCAGACTGTACATTATAGCTTTTAAATGGTCTGATTTGAAACAACTAAATGCCTTGGACTAGCATAGAAATTAATTTCCACACTTGAATGATGAAATTGATAAACTGATTCTCTAGAAATGGATCTTTGTTGTAAATTTTAAAACTAACAAATATCTAATTAAAATGCACATTTCGGGCCTGCACATAATAATCAAATTGGAAACATTAAAATTTAGAATGCTACATTATCAAAGAACTCATTTTGACATAAAAAGTTAAGAATTTTTTTTAAAACATTGCAAAATCGGGCCTAAACCTTTTCACAATCATTTTCTGTCAATTGTTGGAAAAAAGCAAATTGGAAATCAAACAAGTGAAATTATCTTCTTAAAACATCCTAAATCCTTCCGAGAAAAATCCTAAATGTTTTTTTGTCATGTTGAGTGAAGGAGGAGACCAAATTGATTAAATTTTGTAAGTTTAAATTTATCAGTTGACTGTTTAAAATCTTGCAGGCCATTTTCATAAAAATTACCTCTCAAAATTTATCAAAATGAAGAATTGATGATTCCTGTGCAAAGAGAGCATTGAGATCTTTCCAGAAAGTCCTTGTTTTCCCAAAACTGAGCTTTCTAGCAAAATTTATGACCCTTTGAAGTTTTCCTACCTTGGCGGGAAAATTTGGGAAAATTTTCCCTGGCGGGCCCACGGACCAAAAAATTCCCATTAAAAAAAAGTCCTTAGAAAAAATTTAAAAAAATTCTTGGGGAAAATTTTTAAAATTTCCTCCACCGGTCCACAGCGAATTAGAGGTTACCACGTGTTGTCATGGGGCAACGATGGAGGTACGAAATCATTTTTGTCCTTGGGCCTTTTTAAAAATTTTAGAAAATTTTACCTTTCTTCCCTGCCGGCCCACAATCCCGCATCCATCGGGTACTACCACGTGGCAACATGGGGTAATAGCGGAGGGGGCAGAAACCTCGTGATCATTTTCCTTTTGAAATTTTCATTTTAGGATTTTTTTTAGTGTTTCCTCCCGCGGTCCCACACTCCCACCCAGCCTTAGAGAAGACCCTACCACGGACATGCGGACCCATGCATCAAACTTCTCCCTTTTTCCTCCCTTTCTGAAATCTCCCAAAATCTTCCACCACAACTCCCTTCCCTCATTCCTCCCCCACTCAGCTAGTTGAGTGCCACATGTCCCTGACGGACCCACAAGCGCACAGATGCATTTTGGTTTTTCCTCCAGTGCAAGAATAAAATCTCAAAACTGCCCCGTGAGCCGCTAACCTGGAAAATGGGCTTCCTTCCCCACTTGACATGTGTCCCTTTTGGAAAAATTTGACTCGTAAGGTCTGTCAGCCCATAGTTGGATATTTACAAGGAGTTAGGAGGACTTATTTATATCGTTGGAAAGGTGAGAAAATTTCCTATCCAATGGGAGTGATTTAGGGAAATTTTGAATGTGTTAAGTATGAGAAAAATAAAGTTAAAACTCTAAACTTGTTAGAGAGTGGGTATGGCGATAATTTACCCCTTAAACCTAACTAAAACTTCTAACTCTAAAATTTGGACCTTGTAACCTCTAATAAGTGTTAATAGAAGAAAAGTATGTTCTCGTAGATTAAACCTGTTCTGAAACCTATTAGTGTCAACTGTTCTCTTGCAACCTGGTTGTGGACTAATAAAAAAAAATTATTCCATAATTTTTTTGACTAACCCTAGGTTGTTTCTTGGGTCTCAAGTGGGTTGTTTTAAAGGGAATCACACTTGGTATCAGAGCAGTGGTTCAAAAGCTTGGACCATTGGGCACACTATAAACCTTGGGACACGAAACTTAAACCTAGCACATTTTTAAATCTAGAAAACAACTTGGTTTATAAATTGTATATTGGAGTAAACATGAAATTGAATAAAACTTAGAAAAATGAACTAAATCTTGCTTTGGTCTGTGCAGGAGGCACAAACAGGGTGGGGGGAATTTTCACATAGACTCAGACTTACCACCATCACCACCACCGAATTAGAGTGTAGCAGCCATCCTACCCCAGATTTTGTAGAATTTTCAGGATGTCAATGCTGCTCTATGCAGAGGATTAGGTGAAGGACATGCAGTCAGTCATGAAAGAGCCCCTTCCATCGAGGGTTAGGTATCTCCTCAACCCAGCGAGGAGCATAGAGGAGAGAACTCCCATGCAGAGTTAGCCAAGGTAGAGTCACCACAGAGGGGACATGGTGACCATGTTTCAAAGCACAGAGAGAGGTCTTGGAGCCCTAGGCTTAGGGATGAGCACACAGAAAGACCTAGAGGCCATTAGACCACAGTTACAGATCACATTTGGGAGATCCTAAAGCATTGAACCTCACATTACTCGGGTGACACGGGTGGATTTCAGGAAGAGGCCTAACTAGTGAGCTTGAGTGGTTGCTACAAGATTTTTCCTTGTTCTAGAAACACGAAGGCTCATGTTGCGATCCATCTACTGAGGGATGGATCATGAGTATGGTGGAGGACAGAGGAGTAAAAGATCCATGTAGATTATGAGATAGTGACCTAGGAACTATTTGAGGAGACATTCAGGAGTAGGTATTTGTCATGGAGGTTCATACAGTAGAGGATCGATGAGTTCCCCGACCTCCGACAAGTATCTCTTTCAGTAGCAGAGTATGAGAGTAGATTTATGGATCTAATCCAGTATGTTGAGTCTATACAGGATGACCAGGTGTGGATTCATAGGTTCATCTGGGGCCTAAATTTAGATATTAGAGGTGCAATATGGATCCACTACCCACAGACATTAGCTGAGGCCATTGAGAAGGCCTATATAGTAGAGGAGACTCAGGGGAAGACCCAACAGGCTGGAGACCGAGTCTAGATCCGCATGCATCAAATACAAGATAGTAGATCGAAGGGGTCAATACCTCTTCCTCATGGTGGATAGGGTTTATCCCAGTCATCCTCTAGGCCATAACAGAAGTAGTCCCACCCACCTCATAGACCTCCATAGAGAGCTGATGCACAGAGAGGTCAAAGTATGGGGCCTCCTCCTAAGGGTCCCATCAAGACATAGGGTGGACCTATATCTCAGTCAATGAGATATTTCTAGTAGAGACCTCAATAGACTGCAGCCGAGTCATCAAGATCCATGCCACAGACTTCCAGGGCATCTACTAGAGGTACTACTCGTTGGGTAGGATCAGGGGGATGTTTTGGTTGTGGAGTTACAGGGCATTTTTGGAGAGACTACCCACATAACCCTAACAACAAGGGTAAGACATAGATCTCTGAGCCTACGGTTGGTGACATGGGACATAGCCACAGGATTTATGCGGTGGTTGAGAACCGTCAGGTAGAGCATCAAAGCATAGTAATTGAGACCATAGATAACATTGGTGGTATTCCTACCTCTGTATTGTTTGATTTTAGTTCTTCTGATTCTTTCATTGCACCATCTTTAGTAGAGTGATGTAGGCTGGTGGCAGTTAGGTAGGGTCTTAGTTGGGATGTCGAGATGGCTTCTGGAGCCAAGATCTTTGTAGACTCCTTAGTTAAGGAGTGTGTAGTGAATTTGGGACCTTTCACCACTACCTCAGATCTCTGTATCCTTCCTTTGGGCTCGTATGGAGTCATTTTAGGTATGGATTGGTTATCAACACACAGGGCTAGGATGGATTGTTACCACAAGACTATATCTTGTGCAAATGATTTGGGAGTTGAGTCAGTGATTTCAGGGGTGAGGAGACCCATTTCTATTCATACCATCTCCACTATGTAGCTTAAGGGGTGTGTGTGATGGGGTTGTCAGATGTATGTTGTTAAAGTCAATGACAGATCAGAGGATGGGTCTAATAGACCATCACTAAATGATCATCCCATTTTAAAAGAGTTTTCAGATGTCTTTCTAGGGGAGCTATTGGGGTTACCAACCCCACATGAGATTGATTTTCATATATATCTAGTTCTTGGAGTAGAACCTATCTCATGAGAACCTTATCAGATGACCACCCCAAAGCTCTATGAGCTCAAAATGTAGCTTGAGGGCCTTTTGGAGAAATGCCTTATCTATCCTAGTGTATCCCCTTGGAGTGCACTGGTGATCTTGGTGAAGAAGAAGGATGGATCATTACAGTTGTGTATTGATTACAGCTAGCTAAACAAGGTGACGATCAAGAATCATTATCCCCTTCCACGTATTGATGACTTATTTAATCAGATGAAGAGAGCCATGGTTTTCTCTAAGATTGATATTAAGTCAGGGTACCATCAGCTGAGGATTTTGGAGGTGGAGATTCATTAGACCACCTTTTGTATGATATATGGGCACTATGAGTTCACAGTGGTGCCTTTTGGTTTAACTAATGCCCCCACAATTTTCATGAGTTTGATGAATGGGGTATTCAGGACCTTATTATACCACTTCATGCTCATCTTCCTAGATGAAATTTTGATTTACTCACGTATGCGTGAGGAGAATGAGGGGTACCTTTTCCAGGTTCTTCAGTGTCTTTGTGAGCAATAGCTTTACAAGAACTTGGAGAAGTGTGCATTCGTTCAGAAAGAGGTGCAGTACTTGGGACATATCATTTTTGGGGAAGGTATCACCATTGATCCTTCCAATATTATAGCCATTATGGATTTTCCAGCACCCACTATAGTGACCAAGGTGTGCAGCTTCATGGGATTAGCAGGGTACTATAGGATATTTATTCAGGACTTCTCTCAGATTGTGCACCCTATCACTTCCCTTCAGAGGAAAGGAAAGAAGTTTGTTTGATTGAAAAGATGTGAGTAGGATTTCAGGACACTGAAGGATTTCCTCACTACATCACCCATTCTTACAGTGTTGGATCCACAAGGTGAGTTCTTTGTTTACATAGATGCATATTTAGTAGGGCTTGGAGGTTTGTTGATGAAAGAGGGTAGAGCAGTGGCTTTTGAGTCTCGCAAACTCAAAGATCACAAGCTTAATTATCTAACCCATGATCTTGAGCTTGCAGTAGTCATGCATGCCTTGGTTTGATGGAGGCACTTTCTTCTTGGTAGGATATTCACACTAAGTATAGATCATTTGAGTCTTCACCACCTCTTCATGCAGCCTAATCTCAACACTCATCAGCGGCATTGGATGGAGTTGATTTTTGAGTATGTTATGGAGATCTAGCATGTGAAGGGGAAGGAGATTGTGGTAGAAAACACTCTCAGCAGATGGAGACATGTGGCTATGGCCACATTAGTGAGCATATATTTACAGAGTAGGATCCTTCAGCAGCTTCCTCTTGACATTTTCTACATTATAGTATGAGAAAATATTGAGTCTCAAAGACCCCTTGAGGGGAAGGTTGATGGGTTTTCCTTAGAGATAGATGGTCTTCTCAGGCACAGAGGACTGGATATATGTTCCTAGAGATGGAGGCTTAAGACACAGAAATCTTGGTAGAGGCACATTGTGCACCCTATTCATCCCATCCTAGCGTGAAGAAGATGCACATGCCACCTTGATACAGTTGTATAATTAGAGAGGAATTCGTAGAGATGTGGCCCAGTTTTTGTCATGATGTTTAAAGTGCCAGAGAGATAAGGCTGAGCATCAACATCCAACTGGCCTTCTTTATCCTCATGCTATACCGGAATGGAAGTGGGACACCATTTCCATGGATTTCATTGTTAGGCTACTGATGTCGAGATATCACCACGATGTAATTATGGTCATGGTTGATAAATTGACAAAAGTCAACTCATTTTTCTTTGGTGAAGACCACTCATACAGCTAGAGCAGTGTCATGAGTATATTTAGATGAGATTGTCAAGTTGCACAGGATTCCACGGAAGATCATTTGTGACTACAATCCTTTGTACACTTCCCATTTATGGACTACCATGCAGTATGTCCTTGGGATGAGAATCAACTTCAGCACAACATATCACCATGAGATAGATGGATAGACTAAGTGGGTGAATCAGATTTTAGAGGACATGCTCAAGATGGATGTGATGGATACAATAGTCTAGCTGGGAGGAGTACCTGTATTTAGTGGATTTTGCCTACAATAATAGTTTGTCAGAGTTCCATAGGCATGGCTCCTTTTCAAGCTTTATATGGTAGAGAGTGCAGGACACCTCTTAGTTGGGATAGGTTAGAGGATAGGAGTATCTCTTGGACTAACTCTTCTATAGGACATGGAGCAATAGACGGTGTTGATCAGGTAGAGATTACAGGAGGCACAGGATAAGCAGAAGAAGTATGTAGATTAGCATAGGATCGGCCGTAGTTGTGATGTGGGCATGAAGGTGTTCCTTCGTTTCAGACCACACAAGATCCCTATCCATTATGGAAAAGGTTCTAAGTTTGCTCACTAGATTCATTGGTCCTTTTGAGATCTTGGAGCGTATTGGCCTTTTGGCATACCATCTAGCATTTCCACCCAGCTTATCTCGCATACATGATGTTTTTCATGTTTCAATCCTCAGTAAATATATTGCAGAACCTTCTCATGTGCTAGATTGGACATCATTGTAGGTGCAGGATCAGGGGCAGGTGATGGTGGATCCCATTTGCATCCTAGATTCACAGGATCCTGGGCCTTCAAGGCAAAGAGGATGATCATATTCAGGTAAACTGGGATAGATATGATGAGACTTCAACTACATGGGGGGATGTTGCACTTCATTATGAGTTCAGTTTCCACATTTGTTTTAGTGACTTCTAAGAGGAAGTCGAGTCTAAGGGGAGGGGGATGTAGTGCCCAGTTCCCTTTGACACCTTTTGATACTTATTCTTGATACTGTTGATTACACTATGAACATTATTATGACTTTGATTTAGTATGATGTTAGTTACCTTTGATCATGGATTATTGTTGATCTTTATTTGGTTATGATGCATGATGATTATTAGAGACACTTCATATGTGGATGATGATATACTACTTGACATGGATATATTGTGAATGTTTTTTGGACATGTGATTTTTGGATATTGTGACTAGACATAGAAATGGCACATTATATGATGATGATATAGTTGTTACTTTGATGTTGTTGATATAAATTGTAAGTGATTTTGTTAAATTACTTTGATGATTGTTGTGATTCACATATTTAGAGGATTTTGTGATTATATTTATATCATTTTGGATGTTCTGATATGGACATGAGGCCGAAGGAGGTAATTATGTTTTGTAGGTTAAAATATCACAACAAACATCGAGGGATTGGGGACCAACCACAATGGAATTCTAGGTGAATTCAACAAGGTCACCATGGCAACATGTTTATGTGTGTGTGTGTTTGTATTGTTCTTAGGGATTCCCATGTGGGGATTACCTTTATATGTGACCATGGCTTTTGTGTATTTTATTAATGTGGTTACTTTTTATTATTGTTGTATGTATTTTATTAGTGATGCATCCCTTTATTTTATTTAATTAAATTGTGGTAGAGTTAATGTGAGAAAACATATGGCTAAAAGATAAATAAATCAAATTGGGATATGGGAAAGTAATTATAAAAGTTGTTTGTCTTTGTATTGAATGTGTAAGAGATGTGTAAGTTTGTGTAAGAATTGTGTAAGTCAGATTTTGGAGTATGAAACACTCCACCTCCTTGAAAATTCGAATTTGTCCTTGGAGGACTATTTTTGGAGACTTTTGGGACAATTAAAACTTGTCCCATACCTCTTAAAGCTATTTATTTACCATACCTATGGTTGGAGGGCTGATTCTAGACCTTTTTAATGCATTTTTATTAATCATGTTGCAAGTTTTGATTGCACTTTCTTCATGTTTTAAATTTTTAGTCCTTTGGGGTGTGGGATATTTGGAGTGTGCAAGTAAATTTGTCATATTTTCACCCACCTCTTTATTGTGCTTTGGAGAATGAGAATTTGTCTTTTGTGATTGGAGTTGAGGATGTGTGATGTGGCATCCTACATGGATCCACATCATCCTCTTCTCTTACCTCTTCTATAAAATTCAAACTCTTTTCTTTATTTTGGGTTTTTGAATCATTTGGCATACTACTTTGGGGTGGATTTTTTTTCTGTTTGGAGATCTTGTGGATTTTGGAGAAGATTGGAGATAATTTCATACTTGGCATTATTGCTTTTAGACTATGTTCTTGGCATTGAAGCTTTTTGTTTGGAAACAAAAACTACCATGGAGAGGTAGGAACTTAGCTGTTCTCTTATGACTGTTATATCTTGTTGTGCTTGTGTGAAAGGTGTATGTTTTGTTTATTTTGTTGGTTTTTTGGGTAAACTACTCATAGGGATGGTGTAGGAGAAGGCTATGCGGAATTCATGTTGGGGGACATTATTAGGGCTTGTGGGGGGCATTTAGGATATGATGTGGTAGACATTTGATCATAGCGATTATGTTATAGGTGGATGCCCAATTCCCATTTGGTTATGATGCATAAGCATGATTATTACAGACATCCTTGGTCATATGTGGCTTGCATGATCATAGCTACTTGACATGGATATATTGTGAATGATGTTCGGGCATGCCAGTTGTAAACCGATATCTGTGAGTAGAACTTATGAAATGGAATTTTAATATGATGATGATATAGAATGTTACTGTGTGATGTTATTGTGATTCTACATATTTAGATGATTTTGTGATTATACCTTTATATCATTTTGAATGGTATGGGGATCGGGGGCCACGAGGCCGAAGGATGGCTTATCCTTTCATTGGATGTCTTTGTTAGGTGGAGAGTATATCACTTTCCCAAACATCAGTTGGGATCAAATGGGGACCAGAACACAATGGAAACTTGCTATGTTGCTGAATTCAAAAAGGTCACCATGAAGAAGACATGTTTTACCAATCCCTGTGTGAAATTGTATTTCATGGTAAGGGATTCGCACTGAGATGTGGATTACCTTTATAATGTGACCATGGGTTTTGTTAAGAAAATATTTATGTAATGTGGTTACTGAAAGTTGCATATTCAAATTGTGAAAGATATTTATATTTATGTACTGATGCATCCCTTTATTTTATTTAGAGTTAAATTGTGCTTATTGCATTCAATGAATGGAAGAATATAAAGATGTATTTCTTTTAGAATTAGATAAATAAATACAAGACCTTTCCTCATTTGCATTGTTGATTCAAATTGTAATTATCAGAAGTTGATTGAAATCTTTGTATTAGAAAAATGTAAGAGATATGTAAGTTCGTGTGAAGAATTGTATTACTTTGTCTCTTTTGGAAATGTATGAAACACTCCACCTCGGATTGGAAATTCGAATTTTTCCTTGGGGGATGTTATTTAAAAACACTAAATGCCTGGAACAAGCATAGAAACTCATTCCCATACCTCTTAAGTGTATTTACCAATTGATAACCTGATTGTCTAGAAATAGGTCTGATGTTGATACCCTTTTAAAACTAACAAATATTTTATTAATAATGTTGTACAGTTCGGGATTGCACATAATAATCAACTTGGAATGTTTTAAATTTATCATGCTACCTTATCAAAGGTGTGGGATTTTGATAGAAAAACTTAAGAGAACAATTTAAAACATTGCAAAATCAGGCCTAAACCTTTTCACCCACCTCATTTATTGTTCAATTGTTGGAAGAATGCAAATTTGAAATCTTTTGTGTTGTAGTTGAGGATGTGTGATGTGGCATCCTACATGAATCCTACATCAATCCTCCATGTCTCTTACCGCATGTTGATTGAAGGAGGATACCAAATTGAATAAACTCTTTGCTAAGTTAAAATTTACCAGTGGGTTGTTTAAAATCCTATAGGCCGTTTTCATAAAAATGACTCCTTTGGCAAGAATTTATCAAAATGTAAAATTGGATTATTCTTGTGGATTTTGGAGGAGCATTGGAGATAATTTCCATACTTGTCATTGTTGTTCCCAAAACTGTGATTTCTAGCAAAATTGATGAGCTTCTGTTGTTTGGTAACAAAAACTACCATGGAGAGGAAAAATAGGAGCTTAGCTCTTCCTTGGCGGGCCTATGGCCCAAAAAATTCTTGTTAAAAAAACTTGTGTAGAATGGTGTATGTTTTGAAAAATTCTGTTGGTTATTTGGGTAGACTCCCATAGGGATGGTTTAGGAGAAGGCTATGGGGAATTCGTGTGGGGGGCATAAGGGAATGGCAATGGCATCAGACTTCTTAAGGGAGTTGGGTTTGGGTTCCACCATGCCCGCAATCTCACATCCATTGGGTACTACCACATGGCAGCATGGGGTGATAGCGAAGGGGGCGAAACCCTCGTGACCCTTTTACTTTTGAAAATTTTATTTTAGACCCTTTTTTTGTTTCCTCATGTGGCCCCATGCTCGCACCATGCCTCAGAGAAGACCCTTCCATGGACACGTAGACCCCCGCGTCAAACTTCTCCCTTTTTCCTCCCTCAGCAAAATCTCCCAAACTCTTCCACCATCGTACCCTTCCCTCATTCCTCCCTCACTCAGCTAGTTGAGCACCACGTGTTCCTGACGAACTCACAGGTGCACGGACGCATTTTGGTTTTTCCTCCCGCACAAAAATAAAATCTCAACACCACCTCATGACCTGCCAACCTAGAAAATGGGCTTCCTTCCCCACTCGACACATGTCCCTTTTGGGAAAATTTGACTCCCAAGGCCCGTCGCCCATACCGGGATTTAAACGGCGTTTCGGAGGACTTCTTTCTCTTTTTGTGAACATGTTTTTGTTCTGGAGCAGAAGAAGACAACTTTGCTAGTCCCTTGTGAAAAAAATTCAGTTGTAACCCTTCCCACTTCAATGTGGATGAAATTTTAATGTATTTAGTGAAAAAAAATATGTAGTTGTTTCCATTGGTTGAATGACACCTTTTATTATTTTATGGTTGGGAATTCGGGTGCCAATGATGATTTATGGCTTATCCTCTATACATTTGAAAGTCTTGAGTTAGGTGGAGAGTATATCCTTTCCCCAACTTTTGTTGTGATCAAGGAATGGAAGAAAATGTAAAGATGCATGTTGCTGTTATGGAATTCAGATAGAAGACAAATTTGCCAATACCTTGTGAAATTTATTTCATATGTAACCTTTTCCACTGTTGAATGTGGAATTATCATATTGTGAATGAAATTCCTTGTTGGAAGATAAAAATGGATGTAATAGGTTAAGAAACACGTGCATATTGAAATTGTGAAAGATATTCTACCTTATTTAAAATGTATCTGTATTTTTGAAAGAAAGATAGTGAAACTACAGTCTTATTGCATTCAATGTTTTATTAAAGAATATAAAGATGTATTTAAGTCTAGAATGGAATAAAGAATTACAAGACCTTTCCTCATTTGCATTGTTGATTCAAATTGGAATATCAGATTTTAATTGAAATCTCTATTTAGAAAAATGTAAAAGAAATAAATATGTATGGAGTAATTACAGTACTTTCTGTCTATTTTGGAAATGTATAAAAATTAGAAATTCGGATATGTGCATTTTGAGCTTTTAGAATGGATCTTATTTAAAACAAATGAAATGTATTAGGACTAGCATAGAAAATAAATAAACTCCCATACTTAGAATGAATGAAATTGGCAAACTAGATCACTCAAGAAATTGATCTTTGTTGTAAATTTTAACAACTAGCAATTAATTTAATTAAAATGCACAGTTTGAACCTGCACTATAATAGCCAACATTGGAAACATTGAAATCTAGTCATGCTTATGATTATCAAAGAACTTTCATTTTGATAAAGAAAAACTTAAGAGAATAATTTAAAACAATGCAAAATTTAAGCCCAAACCTTTTCACAGTCATTTTTTTGTCAATTGTTGGAAAAACTCCAAAATTAGGAATCAATGAAGTGAAATTCATCTTCCTTAAAACATCCTAAATCCTTCCTAGGATAATCCTCCATGTCTGTTGGGAATGTTGAGTGAAGGAGAAGATAAAATTGACCCAAATTCTATAAGTTAAAAATTACCAGTTTGCTGTTTCAAAATCCTACAGAACGTTTTCTTAAAATTGACCCTTTAAACTTGATCAAAATCTAAAATTTATGCTTCCTGTGCAAAGAGGGCATCGTAAGAGCTTTCCAGAAAGTCCTCGTTTTTCCCAAAACTGAGCTTCTCTAGCCAAATTTATGGCCCTTCTTAATTTTTCCTTCCTTGGCAAGAAAATTTGTGAAAATTTTCCCTGGCGGGCCTATGGCCCAAAAAAATCCCGTTAAAAAAAATCCTTAGAATTTTTTTTGAAAAATTCTTTGCGAAATTTTTTTTTAAATTTCCTCCACTGGCCCTTACAACCAATCAAAGGCTACCACATGTCCTCATCAGGGAAATGACGGAGGTGGGAGCATCAATTTTCCTCCTTGGGCATTTTTTAAAAGTTTTTGAATTTTTTTACTTTTTTCCCACGTCGGCCCGCAATCCCGCATCCATCAGGTACTACCACGTGGCAGTATGGGGTGATAGCAGAAGGTGGTGCGAAACCCTAATGACCTTTTTACTTTTGAAAATTTTATTTTGGAACCTTTTTTTGTCTCCTCCCATGTGGCCCCACACTCTCACCCTGCCTTGGAGAAGACCCTTCTGTGGACATGCAAACCTACGTGTCAAATCTTCTCCCTTTTTCTTCCCTTTGGTGAAAATCTCCTTGAAACTCTTCCACCGCCCTGCCTTTCCCTCTCCCTCATTCTTCCCTCTCTCATGGTTATTTTGTGCACCACATGTCCCTAGACGGACCCATAGGTGCACGCACGCATAATTTGGATCTTTCCCTCACATAAGAGAAAATTTGGAAAAGTCTCCCCAACAACCCACCGACAATGTCCCCTGCCAACCTGGAAAATGGGCTTCCTTCATCCACTGGGCACATGTCCCTTTTGGGAAAATTTGACTCCCTAAAGCCCTGTCGGTTCCATAACTGGAGAGTTTTACAAGGAGTTAGGAGGACTTCTTTATATCATCAAAAAGGTGAGAAAATTTCCTATCCAATAGGGAGTGATTTAGGGAAATTTTGAATGACGTTAAGTGTGAGAAAAATTAAGTTGAAACTATGATCCTGTTAGAGAGTGGGTATGGTGATAATTTACCCCTTGAACCTAATTGAAACTTCTAACTCTAAAATTTGGACCTTATAACCTTTGATAAGTGTTAATAGAAGAAAATTATGTTCTAGTAGATTAAACCTTTTCCAAAACCTATTAGTGTCAATAGTTGTCTTGCAACTTGGTTGTGGACACTTCTAATCAGGAAAAAATGATTCCATAATTTTCCTGACTAACCCTAGGTTGTTTCTTGGGTCTCAAGTGGGTTGTTTTAATGCGCATCACAATTTGTTTTTTTCATGCAAACTAATCGATGTGGGAAGTTTACATTGATGGAAAAGTTGATCGATGTGGGAATCATATTTACATTGGTAGCCATAATTTAAGGGAGTGGTCTATTATTTGATTTTTTTATTGTTTTTTGTAGTTATCCTTTGAGGGATCAGTCTACTTTTTGATATGATTTTTTTAATTTTTGATATTTATCCTTCAAGGGACCAGTCTATGTATTTTTATAGGATGCATCCATAGATATTTTGAATTTCTTTGAACTGAGTGAAAACCCTGATAGAATTTTTTAAGGAGGGTAGAATAAACACGTACACAAACTACATTTGTGTGACCCATGACATGTCTTTGATTGGTAAACAAGATGGATTGATGTAATGATTATGGGGTTCTTATGAAGGAGGAACTTGTCAAAATTGAAAGATGTGATGAGCAGAGTTGTGGTGCTCATATTTAAGGATTTTATGATAGTGATGGAAAACCACATACTTTTAAATCATTACGATGTTAAGTTGGTAGGTTTGATGATGAAATAAGACATTCGATATGACTACTATAATGACACTCAAGATGTTAAGAGTAGAAAGGCCACAATTGCAATACATTCAGAGGTTATTTTTCAGGTGTAACTTCAAGGGAGGCTAAAAAATATGCTCTAGATCCATACTTGGGAGTGATAACGTATGGAATGATCCAGGTAGGAGATAATTTTCCATGTTTAATTCTTTTTAGAGTATTGAAATTTTTATTTTATTTTTGGATGAGATCACATATATTAAATTCAAAATTTTAATATGTTTTTTATACATGCATTTGATGTGTGGTTGATAGACATGATGATGTTCGAGAAATGTTAATAATTTTTCACCTAGAAATTCTAACTATGCTAGATGATCTTGTCGATAGTCCTCATCAGGGATGAAATCTCTGAGACACACACAAAGTGATGGGATCTAAAAGTAAAGGTATAGAACTACCTCAGAGCCATAGACTAGTGACAAGGGTGTATCACCTATAGGAGTATGGATGCTAGTTTGATAAGTCCAAAGAGAAAATGAAATTTGGAGATAATAGTTCCTACCCACTTTGTCAACTATTTTCATGAGGATATTTTTAATTGTTCTATTAGAAGCTTCATCTTATCTATTTTCTTAAGGATATTATGGTGATGAAAAGATAATTTTTACATTGAACGTGTCACAAAACTTCTTAACATCCTTATTTTTGAATGATTTTCCATTATCAATGATGATTTTGTAAGGAATACCAAAGTGGCATATGATATGTTGATAGATGAAATCAAAACTTTTATTCTTTTTATTATAATTTAAGGTAATGTCATCAACCCATTTTGTAAAGTATTCAATGGCTGTTATTATAGAATGATGTTGATGTGAGGAGTGAGGATTGATAGTGCCAATGAGGTCTAATTCCCGTTGTGAGAAATTCCATAAGTCTTGAGATGGTTGTGAGGATTGAATTGGAATATGAGTGAGGTTTGAATGTTGTTGAAATTTGACGCATTTCCTAACATACATGCAACAATCTTGGTTGATGGTAGGCTAGTAATAGCCCAACCAGAGGACATGCTTAGCGATAACAATGTCGTTGAAATGTCCATTGCATATATTGTTGTGTAATTCTTAGACGATTTTATTAGAGTAGTGATATCCAAGGAATATTAATAAGAGGCCATAAAACCTAAATTTATAGAGGACACCACCCATGATGATATATCGAGCAACATGCTGAAGAAAATATCATTTATCATTTCTGCATAGATCAAGAGTAATTTAAAATTATAAGAGATAACCAAATGTCTGTGTGTAACAAAGGTCAATAGGGTTATTTTCATTAATTCTGATAGAGGGAAGTTCCTTTTTATGGGATAGTTGATCAAGTATGTGGACGAAAATGAATATTTTGGAAACTACAATTGATTCTTTAGTTGATAAAGGAATGAGTTATCCTATAGAAGCCATGGTGTTTATGAATTCATTTGAAGATATTGGAACAATTTGGATAGTGTAATGATCGAATGTTTTGAAGAGGAATTCAACAATGGATTTATATTTTTATAGAATTTCATATTTATATTGATAAATTCCTTTGATTTGATTGATAACAAGCTATGAGTCTTCGTAGATTTATAAGATTTGAATGCAAAGCATAAAAGAGGGTTGAAGACCCATTATTAGATATTCATATCCCCCCATGTTCGTAGTATATTAGAATTTATTTTTGAATGATAAATGGATAGGAGTCCCCCAAGTAGGTATGATGACGATAACAACATGTGTGTCACGTGAATGTGTAATAGAAAAATTCTCAATTTTCAAGCATGATAACCATACTGTATTTGAAAATTTTACCCAGAGGTAACCCCGATATCTCCTTCATATCACCCAAATCTTTGAGATAGTTTTCCCATAGGTGATTTATGGGTACCCAATATTTTCAAGTGCTTCTTAAGAAAGATCCATCAAAAAGGAATTTTTGGAAAGCTTGGGAAAGACCACTTTCTGATCTTCTCTAAGTTAGTGCACACCACCTAGAGTAGAAAGAAGGAATAAATTCATCAATTAGGAATATCATAGAGTTTAAAACATTTTGAAATCAATTTTGGAAGTTTTTTTAAAGTTTCACAAGTTTTGGATCAATTTCAGCAAGAGTGAGTCTTGGAGGCCTAAGTAGTGCAGAGGCCCAAAAAGAATTTGTTGAGCTTTGAGAAGTGATTTCAGGAGCTCCAAAAGGAGTTAAGATTCAAACAAGATATCATTGGAAATTTAATTGAAATATATAAAATATTATGGAACCATATTCTTCCCAACACCTTGGCACACTATGTACCCATCAAGTTTTCCTCATGCACCACAAGATACCCTTGGATCTAAGACAAAACAACCTAAAATTTCAGGGGTAAATTCTGGAATCAAGATATTATGGCCCCACCATTTGATTTTTAAGGCCATTTGAAGTCACGATGATATAAAATTTCATCAAAAACCTCCTCCTTGAAATCAAGTAATGGTCCCAACAAGTCGCCCTCCAATGCACAACTTCCAACATTTAGCCTATTTTTGAGTCAAAAACCCAGCCAATCAGAATGTAGTGCACTTTTTCACACCAAGTGCACAAAATTTTTTATGAAAGAGGTGCAAGAAAATGTTCCCCAGCCCAATTTAAGCTCCTAGACCCTCAAATGACCAAGTTTTAGCTCTTGCCTACAAAATAAGCCCCCCAAGATTCATATCCTGACCCCCGCTCTTACCTACCATGCTCTGCCACATGACCCAATAATTTTAGGGCGCAATATTTTTCCTAAATTGAAACCAATCATGGTTCAAGAGGTGAAATAAAATTTTCCCCCATCCTCCTAATCCCCAAGTTCAGCATGTGACCCTCACAACTCAAAGAAGTTGTTTTTCTAAGCCCCCCATTTAAGCTCAACTGTCAATCATGTGATGCCAAGTGGCATAATAGGGTTAGGGTGCACTTTTTTTCACAAAATTAAAAAAAAAATTGTGCAATAGGTGCAAGAAAGTGTGACACATTCCAAAATATGAATAAATTTCAAATCTTTTCACTGTCGTGCTATCACCAGTTTCTTCCTTCACGGACGCTCTGTTTTCTTTCTCTATCAGACTCTTCCTTCAAACCTCTATTGCAGCTATTGCCACACCTTATTATGAACATTATCCACAATTTTATCATTCCCCCATGTTTATTCAGAAAATAAATAGAAGGTTTTTAAGGAAACTCCATGGGTAAGAGCTGTCAGAAATTGTAGGGCACATAAACAATAAAATGCTCGTATCTCCTAAACCATATGCCCGATCTCAGGGAAATTTTGAGTAGATATTCCTCACTAAGGTGCCTTGGAGAAGAAAATAAAATAAAAATAAAAAATGTCTTCCATCTTTTTTATAGAAATATTTCAAAAATTTCAGTCCTAGATCACTTTTTCCGTAGTTATCGTCAAACTGTGCCACGAATTGACCTAAAAATATGAACAAATCATTATAAGAGAAAACCTAGAAAGAATCCATAATTCTCTCGTAAATAAAATGCCATAATTTTAATATTATAAAAATATAAAGTTCCATAGGTTCACACTTTATGTTTTTAGTAAGTTTCTAGAAATGGAAAACTCCTCCAGAAGAACAAGCATTGAAAATCATACAGAACAAAAAACTAGGGCACGTGGGCGAAACAACGCAAAAAATCAAAAAGAAAAAAAGTAACTTTCCAAAAATGTAAATTTATTCAATATGACCCCAAAAAATCTATGGAATATCAAAACATGAAGGAAACATTTCAATGAAGACAACGGACCAAAAAACCAACCTTCCCAGAATAGTAGTCCCTGGGTCCTGATTTCTAAAAATAGCATTTTTTGGTCTTGGTTGTAGAAACTTGTTGTCACTTTCATAATAACCTATATTAATTCCTTTTTTCACCATGAATTTTTAGTTCACTTTCCTTTATCCCATCTTGGATCTCATGTTAGAGAGTACCTGAGTGTGGGTAATAACAATATCACGCACATGGACTAGGAGGAACTCAGGTAAAAAATGTTCGGTGGACCGAGGGAACAAATAGAAGAGAAGACATTCACCAATGGTTTTTATGTAGCCAGAGTCCACCCTTAGTCCTTTTAAAACATATATAGTGTTACAATGTTCCCAGCACTATGAACCAAATAGAAGAATAATCAGGGCAGATGACACCTCAATCATGGCGTTGCTCAATCCAAGAGCCATATTGTAGAGTTTACAGCTCCCAATAAATAAATATATGGTTGTAATAACAAAGGATTTCACAACTTTGGAATGGTTTAAAAAGGATTTATACCTCTAGGGCCTCACTCTTGGCTCTTGACTAAAGAACGAGAGGAAACCTAGTCACATCCCGAAATTTCTTTCTCATAGTGAATTTCACTATGGCTTCCCTAATATGATAATCCTCCGAATTCAGGTCATTGGAGAGGAAAGAACCAAGTAATTTCATGATTTTATGGAACTATTAATCACAAAAATCATTGAGGGAAAATAAATGATTAATTGGGGGAAACTTTTCAATGACAACGTATATTTCTAGCTGCTTCACGCTCATATTTCCAAGCAATTTTTCCTGACCTCGTATCTTGTGTACACCTAACAAGCACAAGATCATTATAAGGCCTAATCCCCACATCAAAAATCCTCTAGAGAGATCAAAAATTTGATATATATCGATAACTATCCTTGAAGGAAAGAAATCAACATTACGCTAGAGTGAATGACACGTTCATAATGTGTGTGAATAGGCTACTAGAAGGTAGCCAACACTTGAGATTGTCATCTCAAACCATCGCTTTGGTCAAAAATTAAGGGTTAAGCTTCATCCAATTCTCCACATTCTCCTATCTTAGGGTAGCTAGCTTAAATCATGCTCCATAAAGGTTTCCTCATTATTTGAGTGATAAAATGGTCTTGATGGAGTTGTTTAAGTAAATTGAGTACATGTGAAAGGCAAGCTCAAGAGCCATGGAAAATGAAGAAACATTTCCATCCCCCTCTTCCGTGGGTATTTTCACGTGTAAGAGTTATTATGAGCCCACCAATGTTGAAGCTTCCCGAACACCCATTAATATTCATTCATATATCTGCTAGAGAATACTTTGACCTCAAGGAGAATCCATAATCCTTCCACTTCCTAGACTTGTATCACATGCCACAGATTGAGGAATTATGGGAAAATTACATTAATGAGTATGAGGTCTGTGAACATGATAATATGAGGATGATTTTGGAAAAGATGAAAAAATTCAGGTTCAAATGGTATGAAGATGGTGTTCCTAAAGATGAATATTAAATGTTCAACTCCCGTGTACTATAGTCAAGGATTCCCCCTCCCTCTAGGGTAGTGGAATGTGCATGAAACTGGTGATATCAAAGAACACATAGAGGTCATCATCAAGAGATCAAAAGAATGGTTCGGGAAGAAGAGAGATGAGATCCTTGGTTTGGGAAGCTTTCCATCCCTATAGATGTGAAATTCTTGTACCATTCCATCTTCTAGGACTAAAGATCGGGTTGCAAGCTCAACCCACTTAGGAGAGAGTTTGAAGAGAGAAGTAAAAGAACCTGGATCCCTACTCAATAGAGGAGGCTATGAAAGAGAGTAAGAATGAAAGAGATACATGTAGTGGACCTTGAAAAAGGGATAGTGATTGATCTAGATGAACCTCCCACTTCACAACAACCTCTATGGATTTCCCACTCCCTAGTGCTACATTCGACTTCACTTATACAGGAACCACCTTCTTAAGAATATAAAAAAGCTTGCAATCATGCCTACTACCAAGCTAGATTTGAGGTGATATCTTTCCTTGGATGTAGGAGACAATCACAATGGGAAGCCACATAGTTCTTCAGGATCAACCATCCCTGAACCTCTCTTCCATTACTTTAATGTTCAAATCTAAGAAAGGAAAATTATCTAAGGTAGCTTCCAGATTCTACAGTGGCGTCTCAGGTAATTAGCACATGGAGTTAGTCAAGCCGAAGGTGGTTAAGCCTATTAAAGAGATGACTCTGGACAACTATGAGATGAACACCATTTCCTTGGGACCAATCAAATATGATGGTGACTTGCACCTATATCAATATATCTTCCACTCACCAAGTCACGAGGATCAAAGAGTATAATGAAAAATTGGATCAATCAAATGATCACATCCATACTCTCACTTCCTATGTGCAAGTAACTTCTTGACCCTAGTTCCACCAATTTTCTTCCTACAAAATATGTCACTCCAATTATTATCATTGATCCTATTTTCATCAAGAAGACTCATGGCCTTCACCATACAAGGAATGGAAAATGAAAAAATGGGTCGGCATGATTCTTGAGAAAGGAAGTAACATTACTTCTAGAGATGATTACTTTGAACAGGTATATGGATGACATGAACAATGAAAGTGCTTATGACCAAAGAGGTGCTCAAGGTAGAAAAGAAAAAATGGTACCAGATATATCCCATTAGTAATAGAGATGGGAAAGGTAAATTCGTCACATTCTAGTGACCCAAGGAGTCTTCTCATCTACAGAAGAAGATATGCTCTTAAGTTTGGGAAAAATTGTTGTTCACCTTCGATTATGAACTAATCAAGCATGCCATACATGAGCTAGAATCATATAAATAGGATGTTGATAAGATTTAGAAAGACTAATATGCTCAATTTTAGAAGCTTGGAGGTGCCAATAGTGAACTTGTGATACTTCAAAATATGACTTGTTAGAAGCAATTGAGAACTGAAGTCAAGACATAGAGGCCAAAGATCCTTTATCATTCATAGAATATACCTCGGAATCTCTTTCATAAGATACATGTGACCATCTCCATCACTTACGGAGAAACTATCTGACTTGGTACTAAAAATGTAAGAAAATCAACTCCCTTACATGTACAATTAAATCAAATCACTTAGCTTTTTCTAGATCCCTTTGGAATATAAATTGATAGCTAGCAGTAGCGCAATTCAGCAAGGCATTCAAAGGGAAAAGAGATTCCATCAGAATTGCTTCAAGAAATTCCATCATCTGTAGGATCATCTTCTAAATAAGTTTTCTCTCTCTCCTTATTATTTTTCTTCTTCCTCCCTTTTTATTCCCCCCCTTTTTCTAATTATTCGTTATATGTAATCATGACATTTATGTCTTATTCATTACAGTGACTTTATAAGGTTGAATTGTAAAATTCCCTTTATTTTGTAAAAAGGGAACTTAATTTCCTAAGTCCTAGGAAGATGAAAATTCACGAGATAGAATGTGGAAATGAAATGGTCATGTGGGGGGTAGATGAAAGTTATTTTCTGATCCTATATAAAGTAATGACACCCTCATTCTTAGGGGTTGTCAATTTTGTACTCAAGAGATATCTTTTTGAGAAAAAACAAGATAGATAATATTTTATTCCTATTCCCTTAGCTACTTTTTCCTTCATTTCCTGCATTTTTCAACTTGATAAAAAATGCAAATAAATAAAGAGATAGTTTCTTTTCATTTCTCATGAATGTGTGCAACTTTGTGTGCATGCTTTCCTCTAGGCCATTGGCATAATAATATCTGTTGTTTCTTTCTAATCATTTGTTAATGATAATTGTCTAATTGGATCTTGCAAGAATCTGATTTTCTATTTGCAGGGTTAATTTTACTTGTCTAACTTCCCACTCCCCTTTCCCCACACTTCAGCAAATTCTTCCCTTATATTTCCTTGTAAGAATTTTCCATGGGTACAATGGAGTGTACCCATTGGATCCTTGGCCTCTTGGCCAACCACAAATTTTTTATTTCCATTTGATCACAATAAAGTGGAGATGCACCACCCAAGTAGAGGGACATATATTTATAGAGTGTTGGCTACAAATCTATAAATGTTTCCACCAAAAAAATTTCTCGCCAACAGTTTTTGGGTCCTTTCTATCCGTTTAAGCATCTTATATTTTTGAAATTTCATCTTTTCATGGTTAATTACAAAATTCAAGAAAGGGAATCATATAAATATAAATTTGTGTGATCATAATAAGGGATGAAGCACTAAGCATCTACTATCTCCACCTAAGGTTGCATACATTAAAGCATCTAAGTGCTCTATTGCATCCATATAGCTCCATCACAAGGGACATAAGGGATTTTTTTTTGCATCACACTTCATAGGAGTGGATTTCATCCTATTCCATGCACACATTTATTACATTCTACATATATCTACTTACTTGTTATCCACATATAACTAGCACAAGAGAAACCTAGGGCATGATTCTACACACACACACAAAACTACATTTGGTCTGATACGTAGTGCAATGCTTAGTTATAAGTCCACCATTGTAGTGGCTGAGGATATTCTGAACCCTCATTTTACATCTTTGAATTTAGGATTTGATGTCTATTTTAGGGTTTTGTTGGTTCATTCTTCATTGTAGGTTTCTAGTGACTCCAACGATCATTGTAAGAATCAGTAGTGACAAAAGGTGAGTACCAATGAACATCTTGTGACCCTAAGATTTTAGGTTTCTAAGAATTTCTATAGACCCAATTGCCTATAAGCAGTACCTAGGCACCTGCGGATTCCCTTGTCCTTCTGTAAATGCCCCTGTCTAGCTTGTTCCACCATTTTTCCAATTTTATAAGCTCCATTATGATGGTCAGTACTTCACATTTCTATGTCTTCCAACTTTCTACACTTTCCAAAACTTGGAAAATCAGCTAAGGCACCTTACCCTTTCTTTTCACATTGGGGTTTCATTATTTATTGCTTATTTTTCTTTGGTATATTTCTTTATTTCAGTGTTGCATTCATTTACTGCTATTATAGCATCAAATTAGGAATATTATATTACATTTTATCTTAGTCATTTTGGTGAACCTCATTCTCAAATCCACCTTATTTCTAATGTTTTATTATTATTCCTCTCACCCAAAGTGGTTGATTCGGGAATATTGAGCATCTTAAGCTTCCTCCATCCTCCCGTAGGGTTTCTTAATCAATGGAAGAGGTCTCTACATCAGTGGTTGTAATTGAAAAATCCCTTTCTTAACTCTCATAATGTTACCCATCAAGAAAAAAAAGATTATAATAGTGATAATTCATAATATGAGGATACTAATGTCGATCAAGACCAATTAAACACACTTTATGAATTTTGACATGCTTTGTGTAGTAATCCCACCAATCTTCCACATATTCTACATGCTTTGATCATTTCTTAAAATACTCGTCATGTTGCCTGAAATTCACTTATTGATAACTCTTTATCTCCCTTGGTCTCTACTAAGCCTCTCACTCTAGTATCAATTCCTACCACTACTTCTCATATTATTCCACCTTACTCCCAATGCACAACCTAGTTCCTCTTTAAATAGTCCTGATTTTATATCAGGATCTGCAACCACAAATTCACCAGTTGCAGCTCACCACTTCGCATATATCTCCATATCTTGAATCCACTTCACTTCTTCATACTCCTTTTTCACCTACAATTTCCACATATCCACTGCAACCAAAATTCAACTCTCCTAAGTTTCTAATCTTCAAAGGTTATGGTTACCAACAAGATTATCTCTGAGCCTTTCACATTCCATTTCTTTACTATGTGGATGATTACACCATTTTATCAAAGATTTTTCCTCGCAGTCTCTAAGATTATGTGATGTGTGGGTTCTATGACCTACTTGTTCATTTGGTAACATCTTTCACTCATCTAGCTGATGCTTTTCTTGCTAAATTCTCTATCATTATCGACTCTAAGATTTCCTATGAAAATCTTGCACAACTCAGACAAGGATCTAATGAAAACTTAGCAGATTATGTCTTGTGATATAAAATCACTTAGCTAAGATGTCAAATGTGCTAGCGGACTTTGAACTTCAAGACTTATTCACTAAAATTTTATTACCACCTCTTTAGGATAGTGTTCTATTTGAGACATATCCTTCATTTGATCACTTGTTTCATACTCTTAAGATTTGTGATACTAAGATCTTATCTAAAGGAAATATTAAATATCAATAGAAAGCCTCATATTCTACATGTTTTCAAAAAAAATCAACATTCAAACCATCAACAACCAAGCCAACTGACAAAAAAATCAATGTCAATGCAATATCCACCACCAAATATCTTCAATCACAACTACCTAGGCATACATTTACAAAGTTAACCATTTCTCCAAAAATCATATTACAAATCCTTGAGAGGAATCTTATTACACTTCCTCCCCCACTTGAATTAGACCCATTTCTTCCATAAGGTTTGGATTACAATGAGAAATTTTGATGCAACTATCATTAATATGTGGGACACTCTATAAATAGGTGTTTCAAACTTTGCTCCATCATCCAAGATCTTATTGATGACAACAAAATTGAGATTTCAGAACGTTTGGAATCTATTCTAGTCAATGAAAATAATAAAATCAAAATATTCAATAATCTACTTCTAAGACATGATAAGAAACTAACTAAATCCTCAACTAATCATATATATCATGTAGTGCCTCCTCCTACATCGGGGGCTCTTAATTTCCTAGTTGCTCATACTGACACTTCTCCACCAGTTATTTCTTTCTCTAATGATGATTATCATGCGGCATTATCTTTGAATCACTTACAAATTAGTTCCTCTATTAGATCTACCTCTATCAATAATACCAAGGTTGATACCTCATGGCCCATTAACGCATGTTCTATTCCACTTCCTTCTCCTTTCAGGTATCCACTTTCCCAAATTTCATATCTAACAAAACAATCCTATGTCGTTTTCAATTTTTACGTTATATTTGGTCCTCTTACTACATTGGTGCCCTTACTTATGGCACAAACAGTCGATGGGTGTGACATGCTATTAGGCCTTAATTATATTCATAGGTCTAAGCCTAACATCTTCATGAATAATTTCCATCTAAAATTCATTCACAACGATCAAGTCATTTTTATCAATGTTGTACCTACATCTAATCCATTGTTGCACTCTCCTCTCACAGTTTCAAATCCACCACCTAGTCTATCTAGTCCCCCATAGTTTATTTCTCATAAAGAAAAATATACTCTATCTTACCTAATTGCACATGACCTACATGGTCTCATCGCTCTATTAGTCTAGTACACTAATCTATATCCCTCACTAGGATAACTCCTACAACTAGACATAATCTGCCACATCAATTTATTCCATGCCAGTTTCCATCACTACCACATTCTAATTCACATAGGTCTCCATCACCTACACATTTTTTTACACCATGGTGCCCACAATATAATCATCAGTTTCATGCATATAGAATTCAATCACCTACACAACATTTATCTCATATACCACCACTCTTATAACATGGTCACACTCCTTCATCTCGATCATCATCAGATGAAGGGTCTTCATCATTAAATTTTATTGGATAATGCACACATAGTCACATGCTTTGGGGAATTTTCTTTATTTACCCTCATAACATCAATAAACATCTTACTATCTCATCACTTTAACTCTAGACTTAGACATACAACAGACACATATTACCATTACCCGATGACGTAGTCTAGTGTTATGGTTCAAACTCAACTGTTAAGGGCATACTACAAAGATGAACCTCACACATGGCACACACTACACACTATGCATTAAAATACACTTAACCATATCACACATTTTATACTAGACACATTCACCATGCATATCTCTAGCATTTCTTAGTCACACTACATGTTACACATCTCATAAAAGACGTATCCTACAGGTTCAACATTCTCTTATTACATCATTTATCACACATTTGGCATATTACTCACCATATAAATTTACACTACATCTTTGTTACATCTAATTTCGTGTTGCACTCATTATTGAAGGACACACTCTATTTTCATGGTTCATACTAGACTGATGAGGTTCCAAATAAAAATTTAACCTCACCCCATGCCACCTATTTCATTCTACACTTTCCTCTTCACATTCTATAATACCATGCAACATTTTTCGTTATTACCATAATCATACTTTTTGTGATAAACACTTTATCCTAAATAATGACATCTTCTATCATCCATTTATGTCATAATATATGCTTTATGGTATTGTTCTCCATATTTTGCCCCTTGAGAAAAACATTGGATCAGCCATGACCCAGCAAAGAATAAGAGAAAACACATTTAAATCTTGAAAACTGGTTACAGAGGGAATCTACAATGGAATGGCGTGGCCTATGAAATTTTAAATGACCCTGTGCGAGAAGAAAGAGAAGAAACAACTCTGTCGCCTAAACCCGTGTCTTAAATCTATTTGACAGACTCAAGTAAGCTCTAAAATAAAAAGAGGAAGGGTTGGAGAAGGAGGCCAAGTATTGTAAGAAGAACCAGAGGCCTGAGAAGAAGAAGGAGAAAAGATTCAAAGTCTTCGGGCTCAAAATAGTTAAGAAAGAGTCCAAAAATCGACTAAGTATGGAGGAGACAATGGAGAGAGCCATGTGTCAGAATGACACTTCTCCAAAGTTGAAACCTAAAAAGAGAGGTTCGAACAAGAACCAAGATTCCACATATCCCATATGTAAAGGGGCGTCCATTTTTCAAACTATTTTCTTTCCCATTTGTACAAACTCGATATAAACTTCGAAGGGGCATATCTTTCGACTCAAGGCTCGAAATATTGTGAATCTTACACCGTTAGAAATGTCTTGACATCCTCTATGTCATGGAAAGATAAAAAATCACTTCTTTAAGCCCTGGTAGGTGAAAAATAGAGAAAACATCTTGAAGCCTTTAATGCAGGATCTCCTTGCTCTTCAACTACCATATCCGATTCGATTCGATCTACTGGGGAACCAAAAGCGACATATTGTGGGCAGATTTATAGAAGGCATTGATATTAAGTGGTTGAACTTTCAAAGTGGGATTCGATGCATATCTCATGGTGGTTAGAGTAGGATATGATTTTTCTCTCTTCTCTCTCTCTCTCTCTCTCTCTTATTCATTCTATATATTGTAACACTTCTCATTTTGAAAAAAGAGAGACATTCTGGGCATAAAGAAACTCTGTCAAATTTGTTTCTTGATGCCATTTTTTAGTAACGAACCTTCTGCTATACCTAGAAAATGTATTTATTCCTCTATTCTAGAAAATTAATGGTCTGTGCACCTTCTAGAGCAATAAAAAAACATGTTTTTGTGGTGTTCTTCAACCCTTTGCATCATTTTGTTGTTTCTCTATGCCTCTCCCTTTCAAGATTTTTTCTTATGTGCATGTCTTTCACATTGGTACAATGTACATGATGTTGTGTTTTATGGAGTTTTAATGGCGGATTTGAAGATCTGGGTTTGTGTCACTTTTGTCTGACCTTCCTCATCTCCATTTTTCCCTTGTTTCATTCCTCCATCATATAGCGTATCTCACCCATTTCCTTCTGCTTGTGTATCACCACTTTAGTGTAGGCTCTATTCTTTCACTCTCTCTTCTCTCTCCTTGGTTCCTTGGAATGACTAGATTAGGATAGGTTTAGTTTTTCCTGCATTAGAGTAGCTTGTGGCAGGTAGTTTAGGAACAAGAACTAGCTTTCTGTGGAGGATCCATTCTCATGTTTTCAAGTCCCATAGCTTGAGAGATGGAACCAATGTTATGCAAGTCACATTGAATGCCACCACAAATACCTAGGTCGTTCGAGGGTGTTGTGATTTTACACTAACAATTTTGGCATGCCTGGTGGGACATTGAGGTTATATTTTTATCATCTTTCCAAGGTATATCAATATCAAATAGAAAATTTTAAGCCACCGTGCTACCACACCAATAGTTTTGGCACACCCTGTGGGACAGGTTTGTAGCACCTTACCACCTCATTTCATCAAGTTGATGTGTTTCTTGGTGAGATTGAGCCTTTTGGAGGAACATGTACAAGCACATTTGGTGACTCCATATGGTCAAACAACCCAATCTCTGAAGTTGCAAAACTTTTCCATCCATTTCCACCCATCTTCATTCATTTTTCTTTCCACATTTTTCATATTCTACCATTCTACGAAGTTATGCAATCATGACTTCATTTCCATCTTAGAATTCACACTTGCAGTAGTGCAGTCCACTTCTACTGTATTTCACAACTCCTCTAGATAAACATTATGATCATATCCAAAATAATCATGCTTAGCCATATGAGCATTGCCAAAACAATTTTGGCTATGGAGCTTATCAATAACAAGGGTATGCATGTAATAATAACAACTACATGCAGAAAATGTTGATCTGATTAGAGAAGATTCTAAAGGATGGAGGCTGAGATGGTTCAATCAAGGGGCTAAAATACAAATGAAGGCATTCAGGATTGGTTGCAGGGCATCGTTGTCCATGGGAAGGTCCTTTTCCAAGACATTACAAGCTATGAGGTGAAGCTGTAACTTCATGGTTCAAATGTTGCCTCAACTTGTATAGTGGACATAGGAGGATATTGAGGCATATGAGCAAAGTGTGAGATCAACCTTGTTCAGTGGGTAATTCAATCCATTAGCTCCATGTATGCTCCTTTTTCTCCATCCCAAGCTTTCTCATTTCAGCATGGTACCAAGAATCAAGCCCCTCATACACTTCCCCCAACTGTTTTTTTGCCATACCTCCATCTCCTAATCTTCCATCTCATCTTGATTCTTCACTACCCTTTTCTCATTCCAAGAAGTCCAAATTCCTTCCATAACAGCCAAAAGAAGTTCCACTTCCTCTCCAACATAAACAATAGCAAAACTAATTTGAATCTCAACCTACCCCTCCTCTTGCATCTCCAAATCCATGTTGGGAAGATGAAAATCAGACAACCAGCCAAGGGAAGCAAAAGAAGATCCAAACAGAGAAATAGACATTAGAATCTTGGTAAGCTTGGCTCTATAATTTAGGATTACAAAGATCCCCTTGATGGTTAAGCCAATAGAGGAGGTCAAGGTTGAAGACCCAGTGGTGGCTAAGGATGAGTTTGCAGTAGAAGAAGAATAAGAACAAAATGATCAACAATCAATTTTCTCTTAATAAAGGGCCCATGCTCTGACGACTATGGGATTTAAAGAAAATGATAATCCAATTCAAGCTGCACAATCATCCATCAAGGAAGAAGAAAAATCAGCTCCAGGTTCTATTAAAGAGGAGCAACTAGAAGAGATTGAAAATCAATGTTGAAGCCACTTGATGAAGGAGAATCATTGCTTGAATATTTTTTTTCTTTCATTTGAAGAGGCCTGCATTTGACTGATGAATCTGATAATGGAGAGAAATCCATATAGTTCAAGAGGATTCAAGTACAAAGCAGGCCACATAAGAACCTTGAGTTCTTCCTCCCACTTCATCCCCTCTAAAACTCTAATGTTGAAGAAGAGTTTGATATTTCAAAATTCAATGTTTGAAGAATGAGGGGAACCATGGTGAGCAAGTTGTAGATCAGGAGAAAACCATGGAGGAGGTTGAACACATGCAGTAGGAATACAAGGAGCTAAATTATCTGTCTAAAATGGAGGATTACTTTTGATGGAGAGGAGCCCAGTGGAGATCACTATCATTTTCTCCTCCTTCATTCACCTTCCAAACACATTAGTCTACTGCCAGGAGAGGAGATCATTCAAGGATAAAAATCCTGCACTTCATATAGTAGCCCTCTGGAACCAATTTTTGGAAAATCATGAATCTTCCATGCTTCTTCACAAGCAGAAGGAAGGGAAAGAGTATGAGAGCTATCCATCCCTCTCACTTCCATGCCATTCACTGGAAGAGGTCTATGCAAGAAGACTCCATTTTTGGAGTTGAAATTTAGAGTAGTGGGAAAATTGAAATGGATCAGACCTTGCCCAATCAGGTACTTGGCTTCCTTGGAGACAAAGGGAGAATCCAGACACAAGTCATGCTTGCTTCATAAGAATGAGGGGAGAAGCCTCAAAGTCACCTAGGGATTAATAATCAATATCATCTTGGAGTCCAAGTGCAAGCACTAAACTTGAAGAGGTATTTATTTTATTTCAAGTACTGATACCTTGATGGATTTGGGAATGGAGGAAAAAAAAATTCTTAGTCATCCTTCTTCTCTTACATAGATAGCCATATTCAATGTCAAATCAGTTGCATGGATTCCAACTCTTAAGGAAGGGAAGTTATTTCTCCATGCACTAGTAGCACAGTTTTTGTTTGAGCATTTCCCATCTCTCTAGTTAGAGTAGGAGTAGGAGTAGACTTTGTTTTTAGTAGAGGAAGTGCTTATGTGCACACTCTGCATATCCCACTTAGAGGTATGTATGATTTCCAATTTCATACATAGTGTGTTTTGTGGTGTTTTGCATTCTCATGCACAGGTTCATTGAAATCTAGGATCTTCAGTATGGTGAGAGTCAGGGAACTCATAAGTATCAGTGGTAGTTTCCAAGTGGCTCAAAGGGATCATAGTTCAAGAATTTAAGGATCAATATCAAAATGGTCTATTTCAGGGATAGATGAAACTCCAGAGTTATAACAATTGGATGCTCTCAAGGTAATTGATCATTTCCAACCTATCCTTATGAAAGGTGAGAGTGCATTACTCAGGGTCAGAAAAAACATTGTTGAGGCATACACTTAAGCTCACACTTATTTTTGGATCAGATCTTCAACACCATTTTAGATCCCCCTCTTTTGTGTTTATCAAGTAGAATCAATGCCCAATGGATGCTTTGAGGCCATAGGTTTCTTCATCTAGCACACAGATATCCCCGTGAGTTGCCAAATTATTATCCATATTTTGCCCCCCAGGAAAAATATTGGATCGACCACGATCCCACATGGAAAGATTCATAGAATAACATCCTTCTAACTCCTGCATACTGGATGCAGAGGGACTCTTCAACGGGCTGGCGAGGCCTTTGAAAGATTTAAACGACCCTGTGCGAGAATAAAGAGAAGAAACAACTCTGTCACATGAACCTATGTATTAAATCTATTTAACAGACTCAGGCAGACTCTAAAATGAAAAAAGGAAGGGTCGATAAATGAGGCCAAGTAGTGTCAGAAGAACCAGAGTCTCGAGAAGAAGAGGTGGAAAAGATTCAAAGTCTTCAGGCTCAAAACTTTTTTCAAAAAGAGTCACAATTTACAATTGAGTAAGTATGGAGGAGACAATAGAGAGAGCCACGTGTTAGTGTGGGGCTTCACCAAAGTTGAAACCCATAAGAAGAGGCTCGAACAAGCACCAAGCTTCCACATGTCCCATATGTAAAGGGGACACATGGCCATGTTTAAGTCAAATTTTGGGAAGGCGGGTCGTATGGACTCGATACAAAACTTCGAAGGGGCATATATTTTGTCTTTTGTTTTGAAAATATCGTGAATCTTACACTGTTGGAAACATCCCGAAGTCCTCTATGCCATGGAAAGCATAAAAATTATGATTTTCCTTGGCAGGCTTTGGTGGGTGTAAACTAGAGAAAACATCTTTCCTGCCATTAATGCATGATCTAATTGCTCTTCAACAACTAGATAAGATTTGATTCAATCCACCAATCTTCCTTCTTCAACAGTGCCATATTGACATGGGTAGATTTGTAGAAGGCATTGACATATTCAGGAGTTAAAATTTGCAAAGTGGCATTTGATGTGTATGTCATGGTTGATATTTTAGAGCAGGATTCCATTTTTTCCTTCTTCTCTCTATTGTGTTCATCATCTATATATTGTAAACATTTCTCATCTTGAGAATAGAGAGACATTATGGGTGTAGGGAAACTCTGTCAAAATTTGTTTCTCCCGAATGCCATTTTTGAGCAACGTAAGCATTATCTCTACGCCTGGACAAGCATGTATTTGTGCCTCATGTAGTCCAAAATTTAATGGTCTATGCACCTTATAGAGCAATATAAAAACGTGTTTTTGTGGTGTTTCTTCAACCCTTTGCATTGTTTTTATTGTTTCTCCATGCCTCTCCCTTTCAAATCTGTCTTATGTGCATGCCTTTCATGTTTGCAAGTGTAGGATGTTGTGTTTCATGGAGTTTTAATGGCAAATTTGGATCTGGGTTTGTGTCACTTCTTGTCTGACCCCCCCATATCATTTTTCCCCTATTTCATCCTCCCTCAACAGAGTATCTTGCCCATTTCCTTCTCTGGTGTATCACCACTTTAGTGTAGGCTCTCTTTCACTCTCTCTTTCTCTCTGGTTCCTTGGAATGGTTAGATTAGGATAGTTTAGTTTTTCCTGCATTAGAGTAGCTTGTGGCTGGTAGTTTAGGAACAAAAAACAACTTTCTTTGGAGGTCCATCTCAATTTTGCAAGTCCCACAGCTTGAGAGATGGTCCAATGTTATGCAAGTCACACTTAATGCCACCACACAAAACTAGGCCATTCAGGGTACTGTGATTTCGCACTAACAAGAGACTCTTTAACCTTAATATTTTCCCTCGCTTCTACACACAACAAACAAAATTGAAGAAGGCAATTGTTTCCTTTCAAAGATGTTAAACTTGTTTCAGATACAGATACAGATGCAGATTTGAATCAAAAAAATTGTATATATTAAGATGAGCGGGTATTTGGGCTATGGCTTTACTTTCCTGTGCAGGCCAATAATGGAATGATTTTAGGATGGATATTATCCAGAGCCTACCTTAACATTGTGTTCATGTAACGTTATGGTTATTTAATTACTTGCAGTCACTACAACTATCCAATTACTACTAATTTACAATGTTAACTTGGGTTTGAGCGTGGTTAAAGCCTTTGGAGTTCCAATAAAGTGCTTATTTCATTATGTATGGGAGATGAAATGTCTATAGGTCGTATGAGAAGCCCACATTTCACACCACCTCTAACCACTCGCCATTAGTCTCCTCACATTCACTACCTCGTGCCTCCGCAATTGCATGCAACTCCTCAATTAACCCAACACATTTAATTTAAATTATTAAGTTTTTTCTTTTTAATGTGGGCACTACAATGGTGAATAGAGCCTACGGTAGGTTTCGTTTTTCTTCATCATATGTTTAATTGGATTTAGACAGATATTGATATGGTAAGAAGCTAGGTTAAGAAAAAATGGAAGATTTTGGGGCGATTTAACATCTTTTCCCTATCTAATAAATCTTTCTTGTTTATTTTCACCCTATAAGTATATCTAGAACATGCTTTGCAAGGTGTTCTGTGGTTCTATGGGAGAACCACTCTCTCTATTGTTAGATGGAAGCTGGGAGAAAAAAATCAAACTCCATATGCAACCCCTATTTGGGTAAGGCTTCCTGGGATGCCCCTATAGTTATGGGAAGTGGACAAGTTTGTAAGAATTGTTAAGGATATTAGATACTTGATTGATGGACATGTTTGCAAGAACTACAAAAGAAGATAAATATTGATGGACAAGTATAAAAAATAAAATGTCCTATGCTCATTTTCATCCCATTATGACTAAGAGTTGTGGTCCTAAATTCTAGAGTATTTCCTTTGGTTGATGTTCTTGTGTGATCTAGTCTTGGTTTCTTATTGGTTTTATTATGGTTTTAGACCACTCCTAGACTGGTTGATCCAGTTGTTATTAATTCTCATTCTTGTTTTGTTCATGGGATTGTTTATTATTTTATTTGGATGGTACATCCATTGTTGTAATAAGGAAGGGACCCTGGAAAAGCCCACATTTTACCAATTATCAAAAAGTAAAAACTAGAAAAAAACATCCAAAGGTATTTGTGAGAGGCTAATAGGCATATAAAAGGAGTAATTGAAAATAGTAATTTAGTACAAAATGTGTGGTATATGGAACTAAAATGAAAAGGATGGTTTTTTCGTAAGTAGTTATAATTAGTTATGGGTCATGGACAAATGAAATAAACAAAAATTTAATGGAACACGTGAAGGTGTTGAAGCTCATTTCTAATTGGAAGATCCTCAATACTTAATAGTTTTAGCAGCATCATAGTTTAGAGGCACAAATTATGTAATTATATATACATATGATTTAAGTACCTTCCATGTTGTTAACCTCTATTTGAACTTGAAAGGAAGGCTTCAACCTTAGTGATTGTTGTTAATATTATATGGAATAGATGAAGCATGTGATTTTATTATGTGTGTGAGCTCTAGTTATTGTTAGTGTCGTACACTAGTGGAAAACGTATTCTATAAATAGTTTGAAAAGAATTCATGTAAACCAATTAAATGATAAACACTTTACTTGAAAACAATAAGAAATATTTAATTTATTTGTAATTAGTAGAGATATACCTGCTATTAATAATTGAAGACAACATGCACATGCATTTCTCTTCAAGATTCTTTTTTTAACATACCTTGTAGTTTTGATTTCAGAGTAGTGCTCAAAAGATAATGTCAGAGATATTCTCAAAGTTTCAATAGGCTTAACTCGTGATAATGCTATGAAATCCAATCTTGATTTGTCCACATCATCAATATTTATTGTTTATTTAGTTAAATTTAATCCTTGATACTTACGTATGGTATGTGCCTAATAAATGTTTATTGGAAGTTGTTTACGATTTCCTCTTATTACGGGAAATATGGGAACTGATTTTTTATTTCTAATTAGGTCCCACATAACACCAATATAGTTTTCAAATTCTACTATTACATACATTGGAAAGTTGGGAGGTTTTGAGCCAACGGTATAAATAATTTTTTATATAGTTCAAGAGAACCATTCACTAATCCATATTTAATGCACAAATTACATAGTAAAATAACACATTGACCTATACATAAAAGTAATTCATGATCCAATTGGTCATCATCATTATTTTATAATCATGATATTCAGCAATGCTTCATGAAATGGGATGGATAAGGATTTGCATTTTCTTATTATGTAGTGTAAAAAATATATGTGTTTTATATAAATAAATTCTTGAATCAAAGGATTCCCTTATGCCCTAGATGAAGCATTCACTTATTTTCTTCATGAGTGTTTCCCAATCAAGAAAATAAGGTTTAACAATTCTAAATTTTTTCAACATCATTAGGAAGATGATCTATAATGGATCATTTCCTTGTTGGAGAAATATTATGTCCAAGGTAATAACAATGTTTAAAGTGTCCCAAATTGTTATCCCAATTAGGTTTACTATATTTTTCATAAATTGACTCATGTAAGAAGAGATAAATGTAAATAAATTAGTGTTAGGATTTCTTCAAATGGAAAAAATCCATTAGCAAATCATATGTCTTGGTACTAAACAAGGCACATGTATCCCATACAACAGAGTTGGACAAAAGTATAAAATATTTCTAACCACCACGAACTGTATGTTTTTGTAAACATGTATATAAAAAACCCTTAAATGATGTCTGCAAAAATTAATATCAGAATTTAGATGCATAACATTAATGGATTTCATGAAAAAACAATGAACTATATTTCCACCAACTAATTAGAAATGATCTAAAAAATATATTACAATTATCAAATATTGACATATAAATCCATTCTAGACAAAATAATTATGAATTTGTGTAATATAAGTCTAAAAATTAGGTGAAAACCCATACATGATATATATTAAAAAATTAATATCAAAATTAAAATGCAGATAATTAATGGATTGCATTAAATTAATGTAGGGAAAGAGAACTGAAATTGGAAAGAAAGGAATAAATAAGACATTTCGTTATTTATCTAATGTGCTTAAACATTCAGCTCAAAAATATTTAAGAGAATCATACTAGAAGATACTAGCATATATTAAGAAGTCCATTGGAATTGAAAGGATTTACTAAATAAATAGAGAAGGCTTGTTTAATTTACATGTCCATGTCACGTATAGAAAAACAAGGAATACATTGAACAAGAGATAAAATCGGTTTTGTAAAATTGAAATTTAAGGTGTCAAAAATGGTATCAAACTGTCATAATCATTGCTTCCAAATAAAAAATGTTCCCTTTTTGTTGAGAAATGATAAAATAATTTATTTGAGATTAGGTAAATATGTTGATTTTGAATGGATCAAAAACCCTGTATAACAAAAAGATAAGTGTCAAGGTTTGAAAGAGAGACAACAAGGAGCGAGGCCATACAAGGCAAGAAAAGAAACAAACAAACCGAAACCTAGAAGCGGAACATTGACACACAAAAATAAAAAAGCCCCCCCAAAGAAATAAGGTAAAAGCCACTTGAACTTCCAGTAAGAGAAATCCTTTCTTCTGTGGGACTTCATCCTTTGATATACAAGCCTCATCTTAAGAGGAGAATTCAAGTTTTCCCTCTATTTTTTCTATTTCTTTCTCCCTCAACATAATATCTCTCTTCCTTTGCTGGTGTATAACCACTTTAGTGTAGGCTCTATTTTTTCCCTCTTTCTCTCTCCTTGGTTCCCTAGAATGGTTAGATTAGGATAGGTTTAGTTTTCCTGCACTGGAGTAGCTCGTGATAGCTAGTTTAGGAACAAAAACCAACTTTCTCTAGAGGATCACTCCCATTTTCAAGTCCCATATCTTGGGGAATGATCCAATGTTATGCAATCACACCAAATGACCCTTCCTTAAAAAATCATATCCATAACTCATTTGGGGGTGCTGTGATTTTTCCCTAGCAATTTTGGCACGCCCGGTGGGACCAGAGGTCTTCACTTTATTTCATCAAATTGATGTGTTCTTGGTGGGATTCACCCTTTTGAGGCACATACAAGCACATCTGGTGACTCCATCTGGTCAAAAACCCATTCTCTCAGTTACAGACCTTTTCCATCCATTTTCCTCTTGCATCTCTTCCATTTTTTCCTATTCTATGAGGTTGTAAAATCATGACTTCATTCCCTTCATATAACTCACACTTATAGCAATATAGTCCACCTCCAATGTATTTCCCAACTCCTCCAGATCAACATTATGATTAGATCCATAACCATTATGCCTACCCATATGAGTAGTGACAAAACCAGTTTGACTATGAAGCTTATCAAGGACAAGGGGATGCATATAATGGTGATAGTTATGTAGAGAATGCTGGTATACTGGAGAAGATTCAAAAAATGGAGGCTAGCATGGTTTAGTCAAGGGGAATAACATAAATTAGGGCATTCAAGATTGGTTGTAGGGAAACTTGTCGATGACAAGACCCTTTTCCAAGACATTACAGCCCTCATGAGAAGTTTGACTTCATGCTTGGAATGCTGCCCTAGATTGCATAGTGTAATGAGGGGATAGAAGAATATGAGCAAAGTTTAAATCAACCTTTTCAATGGGTAAGTCATTCAACAGCTCCTTTCTTTCCTTTTCTCCCTCTCAAGCTTTATCATTACAGCAGTACCAAATTTTAAGCCCAACATACGCTGCCCTAAGTGTGAAATCCATACCTCCATCCCCTAGTCTTACATCCCATCTCAGTTTTTCTACCCTCTTCTCTTCCAAATCCAAATCCTCTCCATAAGAACCAAATGAAATACCTGCCCCTCCAAATAAACAATAAGTTTCACCTCCTCCACCACCATAAACAAATGCACAACTGGTTGAATCCCAACCCACTCCTCTTGTCTTCCCAATTCCATGTGGGGGAGATGAAAATTTAAAAAATAGTCAAGAAGGACAACAAGAAGAAGATCCAAGAAAAGAAGAAATGATCAAAATCTTAGTAAGCTTGGCTCTCAAATATGTGATTGAAAATATTCGCTTGTTGGCTAACCCTACAAAAGAGGTGAATGTTGAGGGGCCAGTGGTGAATGAAACTAAAATTGTAGCAGAGTAAGGAGAAGCTACTCCAAAGCCAAATGAAGAGGAGTGCATTCTAGCTAAGGATGACAATAATGCAATCCTAGAATCTTTGAGCACAAAGCAACCCATAGAAGAACCTTCAGTTCTTCCTCTCACCTCATCTCTCTCTAACTCTAATGTTGAAGAAGAGTTTGATCTTTCAAACTCAATGTTTGAGAATGAGGGAAAACATGGTGAACAAGTTGCAGAACAAGAGGACAATATGGAAGAGGTTGAGCATTTGCAGCAGAAAAACAATGAGGCAAATTATTTGTCTGACTTGGAGGATTGTTTTGATGGAGAAGAACTAGTTGAGTTTCTATTGCTTTCTCCTTCTTCATCCACCTTCCAAGCATATGAACCTGCTGTCATAGAGGAGAACATTCATTTTCTGTAGTCTATACCTTATAGCAGCCTTTCAGGATCATGTTTGGGAGACTCAAACCTTCCATGATCTTCACAAGAGGAAGAAGAGAAACAACAAGACAGTTCCACCATTCCTTCCATGTCATTCACCCAAAGAGGTCTACAAGAAGACTCTTATTTTGGAGTGGAAAATCAGAGCAATGGGCATATCAAACGGATCAGACCTTGCCCAATCAGTTATTTGGATTCATTGGAGCCAAAGGAGAAGCAAGAACCATTGATGCCTACTTTAGGGCATGAGGGTGAATATCAAAGCACCAAGGGTCATCATCAATACCTCTAGGAGTTTTATGCAAGTCATCTTGAGGAGGTATTTTCCATTAATATTAATACCTTGATGATTTGGGTGGAGGACCAACTTATTGTCAGTTTTTCACTCATACATGTAGCTATTTTTATTGTCAAATAATTTGCATGGTTGCCCCTCTTGAGATAGGGAAGCTACTTCTCCCTAGTTGTATCAGGATTTGTTTAACATTCTTTCTCTCTGGTTAGTGTAGAAGTGGGATTAGAATTTTTTTCCAGGAGAAGAAGTGTTTATGCACACTCTGCATGTCTCATTTAAGGCATGTATGATTTTGTCTCTGTATATAAGTTTTGTTCACATTTCTCCAAAGGTACATAAAGCTAGGTTCTTAAGTATTCATAGCAGGGAAACTCATAGTTACTTGTAATAGTTGTGATCTTCAAAGAAAATAAATACAGAGCAACTAAATTTGTTTCAAAATAGTCCATTTTAGGTATGGATGAATACCCCATAGTTAAAACAATTTTATACTCTCATAAATTCCATTTCCAATATTTTCTTATGAAAATTGAGAGTGCAGACTCTGGGTTAGACAAAACATAGGAAAGGCATACATTCAGGCTCGCAGTGGCTCAGGGATCAGATATTCAAAATTTGAGATCAGTTTCATGTTTATAAGGAAGAATCCATGCCCAATGGATGTTTCAAGGCCACTGGTTTCTTCATCTAGCAGGTAGATTTCCCTGTGAGTCACCAAATTGTTATCCATATTTCACCCCCCGAGAAAAATATTGGATCGGCCATAACCCTGCATAGAAATAATCAATGAAAACACATTTAAATCTTGTAAAATTGTTGCAGAGGGACTCTACACTAGAATGGCAGGGCCTGTGAAAGTTTAAATGACCCTGTGCGAGAAGAAAGAGAAGAAATGACTCTATCGTGTGAAACCGTGTCTTAAATCTATTTGACAGACTCAAGAAGGCTCAAAAATAAAAAATAAAGGGTCGGGGAAGGAGGCTGAGTAGTGTCAGAAGAACCAGAGGCTCAAGAAGAGGAAGCAGTGAAGATTTGAAGTCTTTGGGCTCAAAACAGTTCAGAAAGAGTCCAAAAATCAACTAAGTATGGAGGAGATAGTGGAGGGATCTGCGTGTTAGTTGGGAGCTTCTACAAAGTTTATACACAAAATGAGAGGCTCGAATAAGCACCAGGGTGCCGTGTGTCCCATATGTAAAGGGGGCCCATTTTTCAAACTATTTTCCCACCCATTTGTATAGACTTGATACAAACTTTGAAGGGGCATATCTTTCAACTTAGGTCTCAAAATATAATGAATATTACATCGTTGGAAATGTCTCAACGTCCTTTATGCCATGGAAAGATAAAAATTCATTTTTTAGGACTTGGTAGGTAAAAAATGGAGAAAAAATCTTCAAGGATTTAATGTAGGATCTTCTTTCTCTTCAACTATCATATCCGATTCAATTCAATCCACTAGGGAACCAGAAGCGACATATTGTGGGTAGATTTACAAAAGGCATTGATATTCAGTGGTTGAACTTTCAAATCAGGATTCGATGTGTATCTCATGGTGGTTAGAGCAGGATTCAATTTTTCCCTCTTCTCTCTCTCTCTCTCTTATTCTTTCTATATATTGCAACACTTCTCATTTTGAAAAAAGAGAGACATTATAAGAATAGAGAAACTCTATCAAATTTGTTTCTCGATGCCATTTTTGAGAAGCAAACCTTCTCCTATACCTGGAAACTGTATTTGTGCCTCTATTGCAAAAATGTAATGGTTTGTGCACCTTCTAGAGAAATAAAAAAATGTGTTTTATGGTGTTCTTTAACCCTTTACATTGTTTTGTTGTTTCTCTATGCCTTTCCCTTCCAGATTTGTTTTTCTGTGCATGTATTTCACATTTACAGGTGCATGATGTTGTGTTTCATGGAGTTTAAGGGTGAATTTGAAGATCTGGGTCGTGTTAATTCTAGTTGACCTCCATCCTCTCCATTATTTTATTTCTTTCTCCCTCAATATAATATCTCACTTTCTTTGCTGGTGTATCACTGATTTAGTGTAGACTCTATTTTTTACCTCTTTCTCTCTCCTTGGTTCCTTGGAATGGTTGGATTAGGATAGGTTTAGTTTTCTTACACTGGAGTAGCTCATGGCAGGTAGTTTAGGAACAAGAACCAGCTTTCTCTAGAGGATCATTACCATTTACAAGTCCCACAACTTGGGGAATGATCCAATGTTATGCAATCACACCAAATGATCCTGCCTTAGAAAAGTAGATCCATAACTCATTTGGGGGTGCTGTGATTTCAGACTAATAGATACTTCATCATACTTTTTGGCATCTTCCTCACACATTTAGTGACATATTCTTTCAGATAAATTGTCACACATTCTACCACCTCATCAATTTTACTTTGTCACATTCATTCATACACAACACACAACAACACATAATTCAAATTGTTTCCTAATGACACACTCTCATTTATGATTCATTCTTGACTACTGCTGGGGAATAAATAAATTAACTCTATTGGATACACTTCCATCCACTCAGGGGGTACACTTCCCCTATCATTCGTATTGCATTCCATTCCGTACCATCCATAACATACTACATATCTTGGTTGCATTTATTCTTGCTTCCATATGCTTTTACATGTACATCTTGTTACACATGATAGATAGGTATTGTGTATGTCATTATCTTTATCATACACACATGAGTATTCAATTTATTTTATATTTGTGATCGTAGATTCTATATATCTATTACACACAACATGGATACTTGGCACAATACCTATTACCAGTCCTACAATGGCTCGTGGGGGCATCTAATTTCATACACTACAGGTGATATTATTTCAATTTGTTTCATAACACACTACTTTAGTGGCTTATACATGCTTAGACATAATTTTTATCTTTCTAACATGCTAACAAGTATGTCATGTTAAATTTTTTTTATGTAGAACTATCTATTTCCATGGTTTTTTGTTACATTTCTTGTCATTATTTTCCATTGTTTTTGGGATTTTCCCTTTGTCTTGTGTGTACACTTATCTATTTATGGTTATTATGGCCTTGATTATCTTGGATATTGCAATTGATGTCCCATGTTTGAAACCATCTTTTTATGGTATACATTGTCTTCTTGCATGCTTACACATTGTCTGCATAGCTTAAATTTCATATTTTACATGAGTGTTTGGTTTCTCTTGTACTAACACTTGTTTAACTAGTTATTTGTTTACATGGGCCTTGGTTTATACCAAGCACATTCCCTCCCCCTGTATGGAATAGTTTTAGCATAATGGTCATTCCTCTTTTAGGATAATTACTTTTTCAGTGATGTCACATACACCACACATGAGGGGGCATCATATGGGTGAATCAATCACCCCATACACAACATGATACTGATACAACACAATTTTAGTTGTGGATAGGGATCATAATTAGACTTTGGTCCTTAGTAGACAATGACCTTCCCTGAGTTGCAGTAATAGTTGGAAATTACATAGTTATTCGACATGTCACAAAGTATTTTGATAGGGTAAAGAGTCCCTTAGTACTGGGAATTTATATAACAGATTTTACAGGGAAGAGAGTCCTTAACACATACACACCATCTGTAGTGGTCTTTTACACAATAGGAAGTATTTAAAGGTTAGACAATGATACCAGATAGTTCTCCCTACACTTCTTCCATTACATTAGAGTGATATCATCTGAAAAAGTTGTATTTTGACATCATCTTCAAGATCCTTTATACACCCTTTTTCTCATCACAAATTAGGTGCACATGTTCCTTTTTCACACATTTTCATTTTACATACTTTCCTTACACACTTTTCTCCTATACATGTGTATTTGACTACATGTATATCATAATTCTATCCATATTGGAAGTGATAGTCAACATCACCAGAAAAAGAACAACATGATGCCTACATGATGATGTCTACACGTGTATTTTATACCATAGGTTCATTTTCATCACTTTTTGGCACTTTATCCTCTTTAGCATCCACAATTCACATTTTTATCTCTCCACACTTTGTCTAGTCCCTCGACACGTCTCCTACATCCATTTACATGGATATCAGGTACGCATCTCTATTTACTTATTGTTACTAATATTTTTTATCACCAACATAAAGTGGAGGAAAATGTAGACACAAAATCATGCACTTTGGGTAATTATCTAGTCCTGATTACATACTATTATTCATATGACTCCTAAGTAAGAATGATACTAATTAACCCATGTCTGTAGCCACCTTTCTTTTCTTTATGTTTCTAGTTTGTCTTATACCCTATTTCAGTATGCCTTTTCAGTATTGGGCATTTATCATCCTTGACACCAGTGCCCAGACCAGGATGCCAGTACTAGGCACCCTCATCCAATCTAAGCATCCCTATCCTATTTGTAATTTACCCACACTTATTAGGTCCTTTCTAGCCATTTGAGGATCTTATATTTTTAGTAGTTGGCATTTTCAGGGTTGATTACAAAATTCAAGAAAGGGAATCATATAAATATAAATTTATGTGATCATAATAAGGGGCAAAGCACTAAGAATCTACTATCTCCACCTAAGGTTACATCCATCAAGGAATATAAGAGCTCCATTGCATCCATCTAGCTCCATCAAAATGGACACAAGGGGTAGTTTTCTGCATCACACTTCATAGGAGGGAAGTTCATTCCATTCCATGCACACATTTATTATATTATACATATAACTACTTGCTCGATATCCACATGTGACCGACATAACAGAAACCTTTGGCATGATTGCACACACACACATAGAACCAAATTCTATCTGAGATGTAGTGCAATGCTTAGTTGTAATTCCACCATTGTGACAGTTGAGGATAGTCCAATCCCTCCTTTTGAATCTTTATTTTTTAGGATTTGAAGTCTATTTGAGGGTTTTCTAGGTTCACTCTTCATTGCAGATTTCTGACAACTCCACCAATCATTGTACGAATCCTTAGTGACCAAATGTGAGAATCAACAAACATATTATGACCCTAAGAATTGATGTTTCTAAGAATTTATGCATACCTAAGTGCTTAGAAGTAGTACCTAGGTGCTTGTGGGCACCCTTGTCCCTCTCTAGGTGCCCTTGTCTAGCCTTTTCATCCATTTTGACAATTTGTGTGCTCTCATATGATGGTTAATGTTTCACATTTCTCTGTCTTTTACATTTGTACACTTTCTTGAACTCATCAAATAAGCTAAGATACTTTACCCTTCTTTGCAAATTAGGGTTTTATTATTTATTACTTAGTTTACTTTGGTATATTTTTTATTTCATTATTGCATTCATTTACTGCTACTATAGCATCGGATTAGGCATATAAAATTACATTTTATCTTAATAATTGAGAAAATTATAAATTTAAAGTGAAAAAATTGATCTCCTCCATGTGGTGGCACAATTTTGTGTCCCTCGTGTCACTTTATAAAGGGCTTAAAGGGACAAGAACCTTTTCAAAATGTGGTAAGGGTATTCTCTTCATGAGAAAGGGGCCATATTTGAGAGTGAGGTGAGAACATACTCCTAACCCCCATATTTTCCTTTAAGTGAGGAAGACTTTCCCTCCTCCATGGTGGCACAATTTTGTGTCCCCTATGTACTTTTGGCAAGGAGGAAAAGGGACATAAACCCCTCATAAGTGCCCATAGATTCTAATCCTCATGAGGAAGGGACCAAGTTAAGTTGTGAGTGAATATCACCTTTCTAACACTTCAAGTGAGGTGTTAAGTAACACAAGTTTCAAACATGAATATATCACCATGGTGATGCATTGTTATGTCCCATTTTATTTTTTTCAAATGATAAAATAGACATTAGGGGTATATAAATACGATATTACTACTTCTGGATGTTTTCCTTCACCATTTCTCGATTAAAAATATTCTATCAAAGTGTCTTCTTTCCTCAAGAGATTCCCTAGGTTTTCTATAGGTAAACCTTATATTATATTTAGTGAAAACACCCAATGAATCCATTTACACAATTTTAAGGATCTAGTTTTGCATCAATTTTTAAATTCAGACCCCTTCTAAAATTTTATCACGAGTGATTCCTTGAAGATCCAACTGTCACTGAAAGAAAATTTGAAATTTAGTCCAACTAAAAATGAGAACAATGTAGATGGATACTTTTTATTCATTTTTTTTAATCGAAACCTAAATCTCCATAGAACTCCCATAATCCTCATTTGAGTCTTACCTAGGATTGAATGTATTTACTTGAATGTCTGGGCCAAAATATGAACATAGGGTCCTAAGAATTTCCTGAAACATTTTATAATGTGAAGTATGCATTATTACCTTTCTAAAGAGTATAATGTTTCTTTCAAAATCATCATGACACTCCTGATATTGTATACTAAATTTTTCTGATGTGGTGCACTACTCCTTTCCATGCATTCAACATGTTAGCAAATTTAAATTTCACTCAATGAGTCTAATTCCTTATCTTGGGAGTCTAGTTTCTAGGTTCAGGATTAACTCAAGTTCCAAATTTTGAACTTCCAACAATATATCATTCCTTCTATGTCATACTCTTTCTCATTACCTTCTCTTTGTTTCTATTCAACCATTGAAAATGATCAATTATCCTTTTTCCATTCACTTCTTTGTTTTTCTCTCAAACACCCTTCACTAGCTCTTTGTCATCTAACTGTCATAAGCAAATAATAGTCTTCTCAATGACCAATTTTTCACCTTTTAAAGGTAGACTTAACTCAATACTCTTTATTTCCCCTCATTTAATGTCCTTATTTCTATCAAAATGGTTCTAGACTCTGTTTTAACCCTTTGACTATGTTCTAACCCCTTAACCCTATATTGTCATGGAAATCAAAAAAATTCACCATTAACTTCTAAACTTTCTTTATCTATTTCCTTTTATATAGACTTTGCCTCAATGATATTTTGAAATAAATTTCAGTAATTATAAAGAAGCTAATTGTTCCTCTATAAAAATAATCCCTAGTATTCCCACTCATAAACCTCTCAGTGATCTCGAGAAGAGTAAAATTACTATAAACTTAGTTTTTCTTACTATAAAGCCTTGTAATTTTAACCTAGGGTTTGTATGCACTCACCAAATGTATCTAGGTTGTTAATGATATTTAATTTACCTTTGTATAACATGTTTAATGTTCCTTCTCTCATGCCATGTCTCAGAAAACCATGGTTTATACACAATGAGGGTTATTCAAGAAATCAATGTTCTAATCTCTTATATATGTCCATGAAGATAGATGCGATCGACTGTCCACACTGGTTCATTAGTTTAAATAATCCTTATCATGAGCTAACATTATATTTAGCACAATTACTAAACATAGAATCCAAACCCTTATTTCAATATTATTGTATAAATTAACTCACCTCCATTTGGAAAATATTATAAGTTTTCATGGATTATTCTACCTTTAAACACCAAAACAAAAGATATACAAAATGAATTCTTATATAGGTTTTTACCAATAATAGAATTGTTTATATACAATGATACACACATAATTACCTTTTTTTTTCTTTCAAAATTATTCACAAACTAGTTTCACAGTGGTTACATACAAGATAACCAAAAAAAATCTTTAGAGATCCAAATTTGAATTTTCTTAATTGATCAATGAAATAAAATTAGTTATAAACCATCTTTATATGTTCCCCTGCTCAATTGTAACTACCTAACCATAATGTAAACTATAGCTTACATGTTAGTTACATCTTGAAGAGGTCATATAGATTCTTAGCTTACCATTAAGGGCTTGTATGAATCTTTTAAGAACTTATTACACCAATTGCACCAAAAAAGGAGGCTCCATTAACACAAATTTACTAAAAATAACCTATGAAATGCCTAAAAAAACACCTAAAAATCCATTATACCACCTAGAAAGCCAAAAATTGGCTCAAAAAAGATTCAAATTTTCAAATAGGAAAAATGGAGGGAAAAGCACCAAATTCAAATTTTGAACCTCAAAATCCTAAAAGGACCATATAATAGAAACTATAACACTCTAATGAAACTTATAAGACCTAAAAAATACAAACTTTGACAATATACAACTATACCACCCCTAGGAGTGATGCTCTTACATCATTTTCACTACTTTCATTTCATTACACCATGTTGCAACTAGCTCGGTGTTGCATAGCTTGTTCCTAAACCTGATTTTTCTTCCAAGAAGTTTGTAAATTTCATTGGATGATTACTTTTATCTATCACATACTTTTTAGATGTTTTATTTTTTCCTTATGTGTTCTTGGGGGGTGCTCACTACATGTAAAAAGGCCAAAAATATCTCTTTAAGAGCTTTCAGAAGCACTTTACTTCTCATGGATCTCCAAATATTCATGAATAAACTTGAATAACATCCCCTACACCATGAAACACACATGAAAATAAAATTAACACATTCCTCCTAACAATTATGAGGGTAAAAAATGACTAAGTTTGTCAGAGAACAAGTATACATTGACCGGGAGAAGAGGAGTTTTAAAACTGTGGATTAGGTTAGCATGGAGAATATTATTTTCATTTTATCATTCTAAAAATTTTAAATGAAAACTTTCGGCTCTATTTTTGGGACTTATTTGGATTTAACAAAATGAGGAATGAAAAACAAGAAATCTAGAATCTGAAGACCTACATGGACTAGTGCCTTCTCCATTTGGCTTAGAGAGTCATTTCCTCACCACAAACATAAAAAACAAACACACCAATGAAAGGTTAAAAAACCAAAATGGAAAAAACACACACAACAAAAATCGAATCTATGTTATAGGGGAGGGAAATTTCTAGAGGTGAGGGAAGAATGTACACATACCCGGTAATGGGTTGGGATAAGTACATACCATCGTTGAACAATAGGTTGAATTTATAACTCCGAAGATTGAAGATCATTATCCAATCGTACCATGCTCTTGTGATGGATTTTCATGGTTTTAGAAGAAGGATAAATAATAATATCCCACATTCATATACATAATGCTGGAAAAATTCTTGATCCAATGACCACTTTGTAACATGCTGAGAGGTCTTTCCTTTAGGAGTCCTCCATAACGAGCTTCATGAATTAGAGAAGTAATTCCTTCATTTCTTAAAAGTAGAATCTTTTTATTTTTCTTGAAGTAAATTCACCATCAATAGGTGAAGGTTACAACATGGAAAAGTCTTCAAATCAGAAGGAAGATTTTAAAAATGGTGAGAGTAAGTTGGCCTCCTCTCAGTCAAAACCTTCTTAATCTTTTTCACTTTTATATTATGAATAATTGCTTTTTATAAAAACCATCTCAACATTGATCTTAAAATTATTTTTAAAGGAGGAGGGGTCATCCTCATGACTTAAAGAATTCATAGGAGACTCAAGAATATTCGTTCCTTTCCATTCATCCTCTTCTGCAAAAAAATGGGGAAGGGGGAGGAATATGTGTCTTCACATTTTCATACTCATCCTTTGAGGTATAAAAGAAAATTGAGCTACTTGTTTTGTTATAGTAATTATGATAAATTTATGCATCAAAAGGAGAAACACGATTGAAATCTACTTATCTTGTAATTCATTATCCTAGGTCAGATGCTCAAGATAAGTAGAGGGTATTCAAGATCTTATAAATCTTCAATATTTGTAACAGGATTACTCTTTTAAAAGCTTACATATATTGTTACATATTCATTTTAAAACTATTCACATTGAGACTTGAGGAGAGGTTGGAATATGATCACACATGGCAAAAAAAATTCTCCTCGTTCTGATACATACTTTATTTATTGTACATGTGTTACCTTCACTTCGAAAATGTTTGGAATACTTAGTATTTATCATTTTCAAGTAGGCGAAAAGAGACAAAACTATCGGGAAGAGTAAACCTTTTCAATTCAAGATTCATTGAATCATCTTTCATGATGATATGAGGAAGAATACAATGTTTGCTAACATAAGTAAAAATTATCTTTTCCACCTTGAAAACCTCTTATTAGAATCCTCTTCTTTAATAAAGGATGGGAAAAATCCTTACTTGTTAGGTTGATCAACATTTTTATACTCGTTAAGGGAAATTAATTTCTCGAATGGATCATGCTCTATTTTTCCATTCATAATTGTTAAAGAGGGGAAATTTTTTATTCTTCCCTTTTATTTCATTTTCACATGAGATTTGTGCATCAAGGGAAGATTTAAAAATTAGAACAGAAACTTTCCATGATTGCCAAAAAAATTATCCTCCTGAAGAATATGATTTGGATTGAAGGATTGTTTCTGAACATCCTCATGGTGGTGGACTCCATTAACAAGCACTGATCATCTGCATAGACACAAATCTTCATCCCTTGCATCCATAATTTCTTGAATGGGGTTTTATCTTGAAGCCAAAATGGAATTGATGAAAGAAGGTTCAACTATCCTTATTTCTTCATCGTCCTGCAAGGGTATGATCTAATTATCACTAGAAGATGAAGGATAGGGCATTCATGCAGAGGGAACGAGAATATTTCAAGAATAAACACCTTTATAAATGGGAAATCATCAGGATTATTGTTGAAATATTATTTATTCTTTTCAAACATTATGAGATGCCTTCAATTAGGACTACCTTTTGGCAAGCCAATGTTAATTAAAATTTCATGGTAGCTTTTGGGGATAAGAATTTTCTATTCCAACTCAAAATCCTTACTAAAAAATCTCGTTTCAAGGATTCCATTTCTTCTATTCCTATGAAATAAAATCCTCCAAAAGAAGTGATATTAAAGAAGGTATGAGATTCTTTTCTATTTATGTGAAGTTTAAATATTACCTTTAAGTAGATTCTTTTCCATCATTCCCTTTATAAAAAAATTAATATCTCTATGATTTAGTTCCTCATAAATTTATTTATGGTTGACCGTTCAAAGGGTGATTTGATGAAATTCCCAGTTTCTTTCCTCTAGCAAAGTCCTGCTGAATTGGCGCCCTAGGACTTGATGAAAAGATATTAATAAACAAAAATCTCCATTTGGATATCATTTTCATGACGATATTAGAAAAATGTATGGAGCTTATTTACCTAGTGATTGCAATATTTTTAGACGCAAGAGACCTCTTGTTGTAAACAAGAATCATTACTGTTGTGAGAGATGGTCTAGAATGATGGCTGATCAAAAATTTACACATCATGGTGGTCAAATTTCCTTCTCAATTTTTTTTCTCATCATTGATGCTAGACACAATCTCAAACTTCATCATGTGATGTGGAAAAGAATGTGACATGGATTCATTCCCTGAGAAGTCACATTCAAATCTGAGTTCTTTAAACCTAATTTTTTTTTTTGTTTTCAAAATATAATTTTTTAAATATTTTGTAGAGAAATTTCTGGGTGGACTATGAAAATCCTCCTCAAGCAAATCACCAATACTATGGGTTTAAATAATTTGTGGTAAATTACGTGTTTCCATAAACATCACAAGGTTAAGAAGCCCCATTCTTCTTGGGTATTGGGGGATCTCAATTATTTGAATGGATCTAATCCTAATTTTTTGTGGTGGAAAAATAAGTCCAACAGGCTCATAGAGAACATTTCACTAACATGGTGGCAAATTTCTTGTATGGGTACAAAAGAATTTTTAGTCATAAGGGATAATGATAGAAATTAGTAAAAGAATAGTTTATTATTGGGATTAAGCAGTAGCAAAGTTCACACCCATAACCAAAATAGGTCCAAATTAAATTATAGGAAATAACAATGCAAAAAAATTGGTAATATAAAAAAGAATAGACACAGACATTCTTGTAATCATAAAGCAAGGAGCAAAAGTTCTCTTCTTCGTTATCAAGGTCACTATGCTTGAAAATTCGTAGAATAGAGTAAAACATAATTAAAGGACATAGATGAAATGTAGCTTTTATTTATTGGTAGCCGGGATACAAAACTCATCACTTACAAACTCACAATGTTCTAGAGAAAAACTACGTTCAAGCTCCCTTGATGAAGAAGCGATCTACTTTATAACATTGCATATTTTTATTCATCTACCCCCCCACATGACCTTTCAAGTTTCTTATTACACACTTGTTACTTTCTGATCTTCCTAGGAATAAGGAACTAAGTGCCCTTGTCTAAATTTAGAAGGCAACATAGATAGTCACTTAAGTAATAAGATAATACCATGATTACATATATGAAGATTATATAGGGGAGAGATGAGGAAAATAAATGAGAGTGTAGGATAAGGGCGTGAATTTTTCCAATTAAGATGCACGCCAGTATATGGGCCTTTCTTTTTCTATCCCAAGGAGATGTTCCAGAATGAAATATTATCCTTTGAATTCCTCCTAACTACTAAGCTATCACATGTTCCACCTTGTCTTCTTCGGAATGCAAATGTAACTCAACACAACACCTTGATCCATGTCTTTAAACATCATTGATATCCTTTACCTATTTATAGAATTCTCTCTGGACCTCTTACATTTCAAAATATATCTTTTGATTCTAGAAATGAATCTAAGGTATATTGGTATAGGAAATAAGATCACCTATCTCTTTTCTTGACCAAATCCTAGTGGGAAAC